>JAOPUL010007039.1:0-2500 GCA_027564515.1 Octopus rubescens
TGGGTACCTTGAATATCAGGAGAGGGATTTTCCAGGGTGACAGCCTATCCCCTTTGCTTTTCGTTCTCTGCATGATATCTCTGACAATGGTACTCAGAAAAGTAAACATGGGTACCAGCTAAAGGAAAATTCACTAACAATCAACCACCTCCTTTTCATGGATGATCTGAAACTGTATGGCAAAAATGAGGCACACGTGAGTTCCCTGGTGAACACGGTCCACTGTTTTAGCAGAGATATTAAAATGGAATTTGGAATCAAGAAATGCGGAACGATCTACCTAACGAGAGGAAAGGTACAGTCCCTGGCAGGGATAGAATTACCGAATAGAGACGTCATTAAGCAAATAGAAATAGAAAGGTACAAATACCTAGGTGTGCTGGAGAGCAACGAAATAATGGAAGACAGGATGAAAAAGCAAATAAGGATAAAGTGTTTCCGAAGGCTGAGATTGGTGCTACGCTCAAAATTGACTGGATGGAATAAAATCCAGGCAGTTAATACGTGGTCGGTAGCATCATTTCGGTTTGGAGCAGGAATCATAACATGACCAAAAAGTGAAATGAAGAAAATGGATACCAAGACCAAAAGAATGTTGACATTGCACGGTGCCTTCCACCCTAAGAGTGACATAGATAGACTGTACTTAACAAGAAGAAAGGGTGGGAGAGGTTTGATCGGTTGCCAGTTGCATCAAAGCTGAAGAGAAAAGACTAGGGTGGTATATAAAAAATGCCACGGACCCTCTGTTGAAGGACGTGAAGAAGGCTGGTGCCATCAACACTGAATAGTACATACCTAAAGAACAATTTAAACAACAAGCAAACAAAAGAAAAGAAAAAGCATAGATGAAAAAAAAATATGTACGGCCAATTCGCAAGCGATGTGAACCCCAAGACTGATACAGAGGTCCGATGGTTATGGATGAGGAGGAGTAAAAGGGTTCTAAGGATCTGAAAGCTTACCGAAAGCACGTGGATACCTAAGGTTACAGGAAGTAACTCATTACCCACAAAATCTTACAAAGAATAAGATCGAACCTGTGCCAAAACAACAACAACAACAACAACAACAACAACAATAATAATAATAATAATAATAATGATCAGAACCAGTAGCATCGTGACATATATTTGATATGTAAGAAGACACAGTAATCACAAATGAAGATTAGAATGCTGACCATAGAATGAGGGTGCTGCAGCTGATAGAATGTAGATTATTGGAAACTAGCAGAACTTTCACTTAACATGATGACGTCATAATGGTTTTGCCTCAGGCATACTTCTCACCATTGTAAGATGAAATATTAATACAATATCTAAGATTTCAGGCTAAAGGCAAATCAACGATTATTGCAAGATATAAAATAGGTTTTAACTCATAAATATAATCTTATAAATAGCTTTTGATTTGGGAATATATAACCGCACAACAATATATATCTACACATCATTGTATATCTTTACACCATTATACAAAAAACATGAAAGGACCTTCCTGTCATTTTTCTCATTCCAATTCCATTGAAATAACTCTCCTCAAGATCCTGGCTGTTCCAAGCAGTGCTGTTTTCTGGAGCATCTCAGTTTCGATAGTGAGTCCATGTTTGCCAAGCCATTTCTGAAATTTAGTTGTCACTGTTCCAAGTTCTCCTATCACAACTGGTACGACTTCACTTTCCTCAGTTGCCACAAACGTGCTATCTTATGTTTCAAGTCTTGGTACATATCCACTTTGTCCTTCTCTTTCTCTGCCACGAGGATACCTCCTGGGACAGTGTTGTCAATAATCCAACAATGTATTTCTTCTTTCTCAATAAGGATCAAATCATGTCATCTCGCTTCAATCACGTTTTCACATTGCACACTGAAGTCCCATGGCAATTTTACCATATCGTTTTCCATTGCAACTGGTGACTGGTATTCATACCACTGGTCAACTCGTTCCATGTTGTATTTCCCACATAAGGACCAATGTACAATTGGAGCAACATTGTCATGCCGTCTCTTGTACTCGCGAGGTGTCAGAGAGCTACATTCATAAACATTGTGGCTTGTGGTTTCTCCATCTTTCCCACACATTTTGCACAGTGGTAATTCGATCATTTTGTCAATAGGGAATTTTACGTGGTTTGTCCTTAATTCCTGATCCTGGGTAGCACAGATAAGAGCTTCTGTTCTTTCCTTCAAATCTCCCTTCCTCATCTAGGCCCATGTTTCATGCTTGGATTCTTTGTCCATTCATCTTAGGAACTGTCCATGCGTCACCTTGTTTTTCCATCTGCTTTTCATCTTCCTTTTTTTTTTTTTAATTCTTCTTTGTTGGTGCACGAATCTGTTTCTACAATCCCAGCCATTTTAACTCCCACGAGTAATGGTTCAGTGCTGTTCCAAATATACAACCCAAGACTATTGTCTTTAATTCTTATGCAATCTTCACAGCTTATCACACCTCTGCCTCCATCTATTCGTAGTAAGTATATACTATGCATGTTATG
>JAOPUL010007039.1:7500-10265 GCA_027564515.1 Octopus rubescens
TTTTCTGAATCCTTTTTGCTCTTCTGGAAGTAGATTGTTATTTCTCAGAAGATTATATAGCTTTTCCGCCTAGACACCGGCTTCCACATAAGTTGTAAACAGGTGATAGGTCAAACTTTGACCATGTTGCGATCCATTCATGCAACTGTGTAAAGTTCTTCAGCTTATTGCCTTCTATTCCATCCGGGCCAGGTCCTTTCCAATTTGCTATTTTTTGAAACTTCAGTCTCATTGTATATAAATCAATTCTGACGTCCTTTTGTCTTGGCAAAGTTCCAAGTTGTCTGTCCACTTGTATGAGTCATCCTGTCTTTATGTATCACCGACCTGTTCAACAGTTCTCCCCAAAATACTTACCTTTCTTCCGCATGAGGAATCAGTTCCTCATGTTGGTTCCCCTCTATTTCCTCAAAAAGACGCCCCATATTTGATTGGAACAATCTATTCCATTCAAAACCTTTGCATCTAGTATCATATCTTTTCAACTTGGCCTCTAACGCTGTCATGTCACCCTTTGTGAGAATTCTTCATGTACTGTTTGCTTTCCCTTTTCTGCTCACCTGTACTGCCCATTCAATTTTATAATTACTACCTCTTTCTTGAGCTTTCCTCTCATTATCCTATTCAATTGCCTTAGTTCTTTCCGTGTCTTTTCTAACTTCATTAGTATTCTCTTCCTTCAGTTTGGTTCTTTCTTTTCACTTTCTGTCAATTCTTCAATTTTCCGCTTGTATCCTAATATGTCAGCTACAACATTAGTAGCAGCTATGATTAGCTGGTGGTTTGTCTGACTAATGTTTTCTGTTTTAATCAAGTTCAAAACGCCATTTATCTTGTCTGTTTCTCTACATACTTTCCCATATATCTCACAATGCTGGTACCTCATTGTTCCCATTACGCATTTT
The DNA here is from genome assembly GCA_027564515.1 of Octopus rubescens. Taxonomy (NCBI): domain Eukaryota; kingdom Metazoa; phylum Mollusca; class Cephalopoda; order Octopoda; family Octopodidae; genus Octopus; species Octopus rubescens. The sequence goes on from JAOPUL010007039.1 coordinate 8,406, forward strand.
ACCTCGCAGCATTTCTAGAATCTCATTCTCTTCGTCATTCAAGTCGTGTGCAGAATTTACAGTCATGTGTCCAACTAGGTCATCCTCACTATGTACTTCATCAATACTCTCAAGCACATAAAGATTTCCTTCTTTTCCATATTCTTCATCTCTTACCCCTTCATTACCACTTTCTGCTATTGCTGCTTCACTCTCTTCCTGCTCTTTTTTTATTTCCTCTGAATTTATTCAGCCTCTAATCCTGTAACCTAGTCGTTCATACGAATTACCTTTGCCTGATCTATCAATCGCTGGGCGGATGCTTCAAAAACTCCTTTTTTATCTCGTTTTCTCTTCATTCGTTTCATGAATCCTCTTTTATTTGGTTCACTTCTCAGCCAACATTCAATTACAATGTTGTTTACCTCTTTTACCCATTTCATTTTCTTTTCCTTTTGCACTTTTGACTTCGGTTCTGGCTCTGATCAATGGCTTCTTCAGAATCATGGTATCCATTTACAACTAGATGGACTGGGCCAAAAAGATTTCAACAGTTTAACACTCCATCCTAATAAATTGCATTACCTAAAGGTTCTATCTCAGTATCGGTTTCACATTTGGGCACAATGCCGGCAATTTTGTGGGACAGGTTTAGTCGATTACATTGACCCCAGTTCTCAAATGGTTTACTTATATTGCTGACCCCGAAGGGAAGTCATGGTCGACCTGGTGGCATTTGAACAGAGAATATAAAATCGGAAGAAATGTTGCTAAGCATTTTGCCTCCCGGGGCTGTAACGATTCTGCCTAATATTTTACCTAATATTGGTTTCACATTTTGGTACATGGCCAGCAATTTCGGGGGAGGGGATAAGTCGATTACATCGACCCCAGCATTCAACTAGTACTTATATTATCGACTCCAAAAGGATGAAAGACAAAGTCGACCTCGGTGGATTTTGCACTCAGAACTTGAGGCCGGACGAAATGCTGCAAAGCATTTTAATCCGGTGTGTTAACGGTTCTGACAGTTCACCGTTTTCTGTTTTAGCTAATATTAAACAAATATGAAATACTTAGATTTAATAAATACTTGAGGCTGTCTTTATTAAATTGAGGTATGAGGCAATTTACCAGATGATTGCTTCATTTAATTATAACGGGATAATTGAAATTCAGACACTTGAAGATAAATGGCTTTGTATCAGAGAATAAAAGCTACGGCCATGCGGGTCTATACGGAAGGGGAATTTTAGATGGAAACTCGTAATATCTTCTAACGGGAATAGAACTGGTGTGTATTTGATCAATGGGTCAAACCAGTTGGAAATCTACAATCTTAATGATAAAAAAAATGAATTCTTTCAATTGTTTCACATTAAAACAAAAACGATTAACACACCAATTTAAAGAAAAAGTAATCTTTCAATTGGAATGTTAACAGACTTAATTAGAATTCTTGTGAAATTATAGAATCCCTATCGAGAAGAATTTCCAAAGTTTTGTCAACATCAATTAGAAATTTTGATTTAATTAGCACCAAACTGAATTTCTTTCAGTTAATTATTAAGTGAAAATGCAATTCCTTGAAATGAGAAAGAGATATATAAACGAGAATATAAAGAGATAATAATAGAGAATTGAAAGAAATAGTGTGAGAAAAGAATTCTGCTTTGTCAGATATTCTATTTGAATACAATAACAATAAGATTGTCTAATTTTAGTAGAAGGCTAGTAATGTTAGGGGGCGGGCAGATGGACTGCACTCTACTCCAGAGATCTAGGGGTATTTGTTTTAATCGATCTCGAAAGGATGCCAAGTTAAATCAACGTCTCTCTCTCTCTCTCTCTTTCTCTCTCTCTCTCTCTCTCTCTCTATAT
>JAOPUL010007044.1:6073-20698 GCA_027564515.1 Octopus rubescens
GAGAGAGAGAGAGAGAGAGAGAGAGAGATGAATTTCTGTTGAACTCAATGCATAAATGTATAGTATTCTTTATTACATTATAACTGAAAAGTTCGAATTTCCTGTACTCCGAGTTTCAAGTTTCCGATTATTCAGTTGGTGATTAAAGCCTATTTTCTCTTTAATTATCTGTTGTTGGAGTCTATTTTGAAATATACAGAGGTTATCAAGAAAACGCTTATCTTTATGATGTCTCTTTTTTTTAAAACTAACTCGTACGAGCGATACGTGCAAAAACGGTTATTACAAGCTCATATTTTTCATTTCTTTTTGGGTTCTCGTGGGACTACTCTAAACGTTTAAACCATCATACAAGGGCGGACACTCTAAGGTTTGTCCAGACGAAATTGTGTTGTTTAAGAAATATTTTTAAAAAAAACAAAACTAAAAAAAACTCGACGGTATTTGAACTCAAAACGTAAAAAAAAAAAGCTGGAACAAATACCGCAAGCTACTTTTCGCCGACTCGCTGACGATTCTGCCAATCTCTTGCCCTGGGCAAAATGCTTAGCGGCATTTAGTCCGTCTCTACGTTCTGAGTTCAAATTCCGCCGGGGTCGGCTTTACCTTTCATCCTTCCGGGGTCGATAAAATGAGTACCAGTTTAACACTGGGATCATTGTAATCAACTAAACCCCTCCCCCAAAATGGCACGCCTTGTGTCTAAATTTGAAACCGCCGCCGGGGTCAACTTTGCCTTTCATCCTTCCGGGGTCGATAAAGTGAATATCAGTTACGAACTGGGGTCGATGAAATCGACTACGCCCCTCCCCCAAAATTTCAGGCCTTCGTGCCTTGTATAGAAAGGATTATTATTATTATAAATGCGGCGAGCTGGCAGAATCGTTAGCACGTCGGGAAAATGCTTAGCGGCATTTCTTCCGACTTTACGTTCTGAGTTCAAATGCCGCCGCGGTCAACTTTGCCTTTTTATCCTTTCGGAGTCGATAAAATAAGTACCAGGTGAGTACTGGGGTCAATTGAATCGACTAAACCCCTCCCCCGAAATAGCTGGCCTTGTGCCTAAATCAGAAACCATTATTATTATTATATATCAAGGTAAGGCGGCGAGCTGGCAGAATCGTTAGCACGCCGGGAAAAATGCTTAGCGGCATTTCTTCTGACTTTACGTTTCTGAGTTCAAATGCTGCCGGGGTCGAGATTGCCTTTTAATCCTTTCGGGGTCTATAAAATAAGTACCAGTTGAGTACTGAGGTCGATTGAATCGACTATCCCAAAAACTGCAGGCCTTGTACCCAGTATAGAAAGGATTATTAAGTTGTCTAGCTGGCAGAACCGTTACCGCGCCGGGAGAAATGCTTAGCGGCAATTCTTCCGACTTTACGCTCTGAGTTCAAATGCCGCCGTGGTCGACACTGCCTTTCATTCTTTCGGGGTCGATCAAATAAGTACCAGTTTAACACTGGGGTCGATGTAATCAATTAAACCCCTCCCTCGAAATGGCTGGCCTTGTGCCTAAATCTTAAACCATTATTATTATTATTACACATTCAAATTTAATAAGGCTTAAACTAAACTAGTGATATAACCACAACCCATTTACTGATCAATGAATACGTATATGAGAGAAATTATCTAGAAACAAAACCCGTATGAGATTAAAGGGGAGTATAATTGAAATTATTACACCTGAGTTAATTTTTCTTAATACATTCTGACAGTCTCTCTCTCTCTCCCTTTCCCCTCTCTCTTTCTCTCTCATCCTCCCTTTCCCTCTCTCTCTTTCTCCCTTTCCCTCTCTTTCTTCTCCCTTTCTATTTCAACACCATCTCTCAATCTCCTTTTCTAGTCCAACACGATGTATTGCTCTCCTTTATCTTTCTCTCTCTCTCTTACTCTCTCTCTCTCTCCTCCTTCTATCCAACTATCTCCCTTATTTACTCATTTAAACCAACACACCAGCTGTCTTCATAATAATTGGGAACCTCTCTCTATCTGTCTCTATCTCTCTCACTGACTCACTCTTTCCTAACCTCTAAAACGTTCGTCTCTAGCTATCGCTAATTTTTACTTCTGCTACTACTATCAACTCCCTCTCACCCTCTTTAATCTCCGCATTCTTATTCTTCTCCTTTCTTCCCTCTTTACGTCCTACCCTCTTACATCGTCTATATCCTTTCTTTTATTTCATTCCGACCTCTTTTCTCCTTTCACCCTCCTGCTTTTCCTCACCTTTCTCCAGCCTCGTTTTCAATCCATGGACTCTTCGCTTCTTCTCCCCTTCCTTCTCTTCCTCCTCCTCCTCCTCATCATCATCATCATCCTCATCATCATCATCATCATCATCATCATCTTCTCCATACTTTCCTTGTCTTCCTTCGGTCCAAATCCTTTACCCTCTACATTGTTCATCTTCACCATCACCTCCACCATTTCAACACCAGCCATTATAATTTCCCTTCTTGGTGTCGTCTGCATCAGTGAATTGCCTGTACATACAACTGATTAAATAACTTAATCAACATTTTTTCACTAATTTACTGTTCATTTATTCCATCCTTTCTCTTTCATCAACTTTGCTCCTGACTCATTATTCTTTCTTCATTTTCTCTCTTACTAGTTATATCTTTTCCTTTTTCATTTTCAGGGTGGGGTGGGGGTGGGTCACTTCCTTACTTTCTTTCTGGTTTTCTGCCACTCCCTTTTCTCAATTTTAAAATACATACATAAATGAGAAATAACAAATAGTAGTAAAGATACTACCGTTTATTATTTTCGTCTTTATATACCTTTTTTCTGGAGGTTTTTTTTTTATAATTATTTATACATATTTTTCAGTCTTTCAAATTTCCATAATAAAATTTATTTCATATTGGTTCCATCTAGAATTTATTCTTTGAGAAAATTTGCAAGTCAACCACACACTCATTTATATATTTATTTATTTATTTATTTATTTATTTATTTGTGTAAAATATATGAATGTAACAACCTGGGATGGAATGGGTTAGCGTAAAGTCTATACATAGCACTATATAAAATGTGAGCACTCAAGACATTTACGTAGTTATTCATCGTACATGTGTGTTTACATTCTAGCAGCTTTCACGTTGGCATAAATATGCACACATGTAGTGTGTGCATATTTAATCCATACACGCTTTTATATGAAATCTGTACAATTTACACACAATATAATTTGCATATTGTTCATATCGAGCCAACCAGAGGTTGTTATGTAAGCTGGAAGTAGCAACTAAATCTCCCTAAAATCATATCTACTGTCTTGGCGTGGATAGAGTCGTTCGTTAGTATGGTTTAGTTACATCATACTTTAAAAAAGGCAGCGTGATGAAGTCTTGAATGCCTTGATCGTTTAGCACTGACATAGGGCTTTTTTTAAAAATCAACAAACAATAATAACAGCAAGGTAGCGAATTAGCAGTCGTTAAATCGTTGGATAGAGTTCTTCAAGGTATTTGTTCCGATTCTCTGCGCTCAGAGTTCAAATCCCACCGAAGTCAACTTTACCTTTTATTCTTCGAAAAAGAACAAGGTACCGGTCCAGAAAGGTGGATTGGTGGAAGTGTAAGGAGACCGAACTGGATGCATTGAGTTAGTTGTTCAGAATCTTTGCATAATGAGTTCAAATCTGTCGTGGCTTACTTGGTTAATCTGTTACCCGGTTTAACATCATTACCTAATATCTTGGTTGGCTTTGAAGATATCCAGTCTGTTGCAAGCATTCGGATCAGGTCTTTGGTTTGAGGCTACTTTCCTACCTCCCACTAATCTCGGTGGCCCTGTGAAGGATCATGAGCAGTCTTTACTCCCGACTAAAATGATAAAAAAAATTATTGTGTTGTATGTATGCACACGGGACTAACACAAACACTGATAGCATGGAATCTGAGTAACTGAAGCTTAAATGTATTGTGTATAATATTTGATCCGACCATTTTGTCTCCGAAATTGTGGGGAATAATGTGAAATCTGTGCATAATTTTAATTTTCACGCTATAAGCAGCGTAACAAATGCATTCCTGACACAGAAATAGAGATAAGCCTTTAATATTTCCGCTCAATAAGGTATATTTTCTTCACGTGTCAATTGTTGAAAATAATATAAAACTCCGATTATTGATTTCAATTTTTGGAACAAGACCAGCAGGTTCCGACCCCCCAGTGGTACTTATTTTATCGATCCTGAAAGAACGAAAGGCAAAGTCGACCTCGGTGGAATTTGAACTCAAAACAAAGGCGAACAAAATGCCGCTACACATCTTGCCCGACGTGCTAACGCTTCTGCCAGCTCGCCACCTTCGATTATTGATATATTGAAAGTTTTATGTTTGAAAATAAGTGAGTCTTTTTCCTAATTTAAAAACAAAATCAGTTTTGTCGCATCATTCATGTTCTATTTCAAATAGATATATTTTAAAATGGCATTTGATTCTAAAGAATATAGCAAATCGACCAAAATGAGAAATGATGGATTTTGTGTTAAATTCTCCGAATTAGAATTGAATTTTAATCAGTACTCGAAGGGTGACAGCATTTTTTCAGCATAGTCAAAAAAATATACAGTATATATACATATGAAGGCTTGCATACATTTGTGTTTACATACAGTAGATATATATCAAGAAAGATTTTCTACAATTAAAAACAGATTGACACGAATCTTACGGAAGGGAGATTGTGTTGTGTTAAGCACTTTTCACTGTTTTCAGCTTTTCAAAAAACACATGTTAAAAGATAATCCGTATAGAGGTAGTTGACTATTTCCGGTCAGTTTCGGGCTTAGAATTTTTCCAAAGTTTTCTTCTTTTGCCTTTTATAGTTAATTCCACCCCACCCCCTTTATTTAAAAAAAAGGGAATATTTTGAATTTTCTATTTGTACAAATGTCTAGATATTCACTGCATGGAACATTTCTAAGAGAGGAATCTTTGATTTGTTGCTCAGGTACCCTAACCCAATCTACTAATTTAGATCCTGTTTGGCCGATATAATTTTTATTGCATTGTGGGCATGTGATGCAGTATTTTTTTTTTCTTTTTGCAATTCAGAATTGTATTAAACTTCAATTCTTTCCCATTCTTGAATTTTTTTTTTTTTTTTGGTTTACCTTGTTCAGTTAATTCACACTTCCCACTACGAAGGTTTCCACATTTTTTTATTTGCATTATATATTCTTCTGGTGTGAATTTCACCTTTGTTAAGGGTATTTTAAAATTTGGTAGTTATATTGAGCTGTTAATAATCTGTCACTATTTTATTAAAGATTTGATGATTAGTGTAAAATATGAAGGTATCTTTTGGCTGAATGTAGGATGTTGTGATTTCTAGAATTATGGGTGACTACAAATTGAATATTTATGGGGGTTTTTTTTGTCTTCCTCTTTTTTTTGCGGTTTCCTCTGTAAGTCAGGAACTGGGATCTCTTTTGCTTTGGTTATGGCATGGTTTTTCGGATGTTTTTGTTTCTGGAGGAATATTTTTAGTTCTACCAGTCGTTTCTCTCATCCATAACTATTAAACATATACGTCTCCTCATATTAAATTGAATATTTTTCTTAATATGGGATGGATGTCAAAATTTAAAATCTAACTTGGCCAAAGATTGGTTGTAACAGCGTCATTTTTCTTAATTACCAAAAATGTCCCTAAAAGGAAGTTCAGTTTCATTCATTTCCAGAATGATTTAGATCGATTTATGAATGCCATTTATTATTTCAGGAATCTCGTAAGGTCTCTTTTACTTCTATTCCAAAATATGAAGCAGTCATCCAGGAATCTTCTGCAGTTTTCTTTTAAATAGGATTGAAGTGTTGTTCAAAAATAATCCCAGATCGGGTATAGATATTTTCTTCAAAAAATCCCATTGCTAGTGTTGCTAATGTGGGTACAACTATTGTGCCTATTGCTGCCCCTTTTATTTGAAAATTATATTGGTTATCAAAGAAGTAGTTGTTTTCTGGCGCCAATCGTAATCCTTCAAGTATAAATTCTTAGGGGAATTTCTCATGAATTCTGTGTAGATATTTGTCTATCCAGAAATCTACTGTTTCCGATCCTAATCCATAGGGAATATTTTTGTTGAGGCTGGTTCCATTGAAACAACCAGGATCGTTACTTTTCTTGAACGTGGTTGAGGAAATCGATGTTATCTATGATGAAACTAATGTGCATAATGGCTTCAGAATTATCTCCAGAAAATTGCTTAATCGTTGGATGCATGCTAACTTACGTTAAATTTCGTAAGTACTCTATGTTAAACTTAAAAACTAAAAAAATAAGTTCGTTTTTATTTTTTCATATGGCTTATAAATTATGCGAAGTTAGGAATGATAAATACGACATTTTGCAGCATGATAATATCTCTAGTAAATATAAGTTGAACACAAATAAATATAAATATAATGATGAGGTTAAACATGCAAAACATAATATAATTGACGACAGGGTAGAACGTTTAGTTAAAATGGAAGCCTATATAACATTAAAGGACCACAAACCCGACCTTGCAAAGAAGCCAACCTGTAGAGTTATATACCTAGCAGGGCAAGAATAGTTTTAGTACCCAAAAATGTTTTTAAATATTGGTTTCAAATTTTGGCACGAGGCCAGCAATTTTTTGGGGGGGGAGATTACTCGATTAGATCTACCCCAGTGCGCAACTGGAACTTATTTTATCGACCCCGAAAGAACGAAAGGCAAAATCAACCTCGGCGGAATTTGAACTCAGAAAGTAAAGACGGACGAAATTCAGCCCAAGCATTTTATCTGACATGCTAATGATTCTGCCAGCTCGCTGCCTTAAAGAATGTATTAAAAATTTGGCACAAGGCCAGCAATTTCGGGGGAGGGGGGAAAGTCGATTACATCGTCCCCAGTGTTCAACTGCTTCTTATTCTATCGACCCCGAAAGGGATGAAAGGCAAAGTCGAGCCCGGCGGCATTTGAATTCAGAACATAAAGATGGACGAAATACCGCGTGCTAACGATTTTTGCCAGCTCGCCACCTTAGAACTGCAAAAGTGAGCAAATAACAGTACTATCATAGACTAATTTAAGAACATAGCGGATAAGTCTGTCTAGAGTAAAATTCACACAGTTTTATATCGTGAATTTTTACCCCCTCGATATGAAGACTCTTGCTAGATAAAGCAATCGATAGCTAGAAAATATTTCGCCATTGACCAAACAAAAATTGGGTTAATCATGGAGCTTGCATCAAGAAATCCGAACTAGACAAAACGGTTTGATATATTAATGAGTTCATATAACAGTTTTGATTTATATGATCTTGTAAAACGTTTTAGATAAGATATCCTTAAAAGCAAGTTCCCTCCTATTATATTGGTTTATACTAATATGTTGGATTAGGTATATCCCATGACTATGATGGTCATACACTAGGTACCTTTAAAAAAAACACCTCATATCCACCTTCAGCAGTATAGCTCTTAAAATCACAGTAGCTGTAAACCTCACTTTTTATATGCGTCTCTGGGCCAATATTTAAACTTACAATCCTTACCATAAACCAAATTCAAAACTTAGGTGTATACACAAATAGTCTTGCCACCCCTATCGCCTTTAAAAACCTTATAGCTATCATTAGTAATAGGATATCTAACCTCTTTTCCTCTAAAGAAATTTTCAATAAGTCAACCCCATATTATAATAGTGTCATCCTTTTACCTATTCGAATACCTCCACTAGGCATAGTCATTTTAAAATGTAAACACTCAGCATTAACAATATTCTTCATTAAATAGGTAAAGGGACATTACCTGGATTTCATGCCTGAATTATCCACCTTTCCCATAAAAGGTTTCTCAACTTTTTTTTCTCTCTTTCTCATATTTTTTCTAGTTTATTCCCACATTTCCTCATGGGGTAGTCATGTTATATGGCTCATGTTATATGAGCCTAAACAACTGCCGAATCGTGCACGGTACGTCATATAAGCCCGTCCGATTACTGTTATATCTGAGCATGTAACTTGAAGGAGCTCCCATATAACTCTTGTATTGATTGTATACTATTTATCGCTTGCTGGATTGAATGCTTTTTGCTGATCCTATCAACAAGCGAACAGTTATGGTTAATCCACATTAATCCGTAAAGAGCATAGGGCTGGTTTCCTGTTTTCTCCGGCGTATATATATTCCTCTCTGGACAGGACGCCTGTCCGTCGCAGGAGTACTCATTTACACTAGCTGAGTGGACTGGAGCAACGTGAAATGAAGTGTTTTTTCTCAAGAACACAATACATCGCCCGGTTCGGTACACTATATATATTTACCATCCCCGTAAAAATAAAAAAAGCATAAGTTGACCTCAGAACGTAAAGAGAAGGAACAAATATCGCAAAGCTTTTTCCCAACGCTTCAATGAATCTTCTGGCATTATTTACATCATTAAATAATCCTTTCTATATTGGGCACAAAGGCCTGAAATTTTCGGAGATGGGGATAGTCGATTCAATCGACCCCAGTACACAACTGGTACTTATTTTATAGACCCCGAAAGGATGAAAGGCAAAGTCGACTCCGGTGGCATTTGAACTCAGAACGTAAAGTCGGAAGAAATGCCGCTACGCATTTTTCTCGGCGTGCTAATGATTCTGCCAGCTCGCTGCCTTTCAGTCTTGTTAGATGTTGTCACAGTCATAAGAGAACTTGAGCAAGAACAAACCTATACATATCTAGGAATAAATGAAGACCCTGGTATTCATCATGCATACATGGAAGAGAAGATAAGGAAGGAATGTTATAGGAGAGTTCGAGCAGTTTTGAAATCTGAGCTAAATGCACGTAGCTAGGTGTTAGCTATAGATTGCTTAGCAATTCCATTTGTTACTTATAGCTACAATGTGTTGAACTGGAATATGAATAAAGAAAATACACAAACTGCTGAGTTGTAACAGGATGCATCACCCAAAGGTACGTCACACGTATTGAGAAAAGTATTTTCGATGTGATAACTATTACTACCCATGTATTTTAATTTAATTTCATTTTTCTCCAATTTGTTTTCTCCACATAACTTCAATTCACCCTAAAAATGAACACTGAAGATCTGTCAAAGAGTCAAGCTGTGGAAAGGAGAATCTGAAAAACAGCGCTCATATCTGCTCATTGTGAAGGAAGCACTGGAGATGTCATAGCCTCAGAGCATTTCTGGGCATCATTAGCCATGACAACCCCAGTCCTCCACGCAGTGGATGTTGATAGCAGATGGACCGTTTGACCAGTGGAACACGTCCCCTCTACAGGAAGTGGAAGAGCAAGCGTTCCAGTCTGATCATCCATGAAGCAGGGCAAGTTACTACAGTCAGGCGGTAGTAGATGACGGATGCAATGAAAGCTTTCGCCACCTCCGCCCTGCACTTTAGGGATAGCTTTCTCTCGGATCAATTCTGGGTGAGATTGCTCATCTTGCACGTCACCTCGTCCCAGTTCTTGTCTACCTGAAGGTAGACTATCCTATTTAGGTCGACTGTATAAATCACAAATGTGTGCTCTGTGTAGCCGACGAATTTGAATTGTGGAAACGCTGTGCTACCGCTATCTGTTGGCCTACAGAATACTCAATCTAGATACGATCTGGATGACCCAATGTTGTTTGCCCATATCCACACTGACACGTTCGGCAAATCCAGTCGGTATCTGTTAGACAGTTAGAAACGTCTGAGCAGGTTTGTAAGGTTTTTGCACCCCATATCCTATCAGAGATCCCCACACAATACAAACATGCATCTAAGATGGCGTTCCATTCGCCCACTAACATTAAGGAGCTAAACGTTCCGAGGAACCCCTCCAAACGCCTGAAGAAATCTCTTAGGGCGTAAGTAGGTCTGAAGGCACCCCGTCGCTATTGTTCACATATCATTCGGGTCCAAGATGATCGACCGCATCTCGAGACTGAGACCTTTCTAAAACAGCACTGCCATTCCACATCCCATTCTAGGTCGGCCCAGAGAAGCGTAGATCTCAAATTTATAAAAAATGGGCGCATAACACGTGTGTCGGAAATTCTAGCCTTTGATGATGGCCATCACAGCCATAGCTATTGAACTGAGGTAATTGAGCAGAAGCTGCTGATGTCAAGGTGACCCCAGCCCACATGCAGCCCTCTTTCAATGCTTCCATGCTGATAGGAGAGAAGGGTATTGGTGATACCATGAGGAATTTTCATTGATAGAAGTTTTATGTAATCTACAAATCAGATAGAGCAGAAATCTGTCAGATTACATATAATATTTTAGCGCAAAGACACTTGAGTAACCAATAGGATATAAGTGGTTAGCAAAAACTTATTAAAACATAAATTGCATCAGTATGTCTGTGTAAACGGTTGACAGTTACCTTGAACGATTTTAAACTCTTCAAAAGAATAAATGAAATATAAACTGAGGTAATAACGTCGCTTGAATATACTGAAGCACTTCTATTTAGATTTATACTATAACCTCTAATACTAGTATACTAGGTCTATTTGCTTAAACATTTTTCACCATTTTATCGGTCTGGTAAAGAATATCCCCTATGATCTAATACTTAACTGTAGATAGCTTATAGTAGCCCAAAGCGGTATGTACTCATAATAAATAAATGATTAAGTTTTATAAATGATTAAGTTTATGCTGTATAGTTACTTCTTGAAAACTCCATCTGTATGTATTGCACACAGAACAAGCAATATTCGTAGATCCCATCTCTCTTAAAGTTAAAAAAAAGGTTAATCTTATAATTCTTAACTGTATAATGGCAGAATAGAGATTATACTATTTCAGGCTCCCTACTATCAGATTGGAGCTTGAGTCATTTAAGAATTACGTGTCTTGTTTATAGACCTAGGTTTTAATACGTTTATCGGTTACTCAAGACCGACAGCTTCACAATCCAATCAACAGCGACTCTCGATTATAAATATACATCACGTTTAATAAAAACAACAAATTCGAGACTTCAAAGAGGCAAAAGATGATTTATATCGTCCCCGCCAAATAATAAAAACAAAAAACGTTAAAATAAGATAAATTAGTATGTCGTAAGAAAGATTAGTTCTGATATTTGGGGAGGGCAATTCCTTGAAACGTCAGAACTTTTCTTTCCTTACGCTACACTTATAAGAATTGCATTAATGAAGTCATTAACCTTTTGATTAAATCTTTATCAACAACAGGTGAAACAACAGATTAAACAAGTTACCGAACGAACATCCAGGGCTATGATGTAACAAGTTTGGACTGCCAGAATATGTAGTGTAGCAAGTTACTGGAGTGCCATGATGTGTAATGTACCAAGTTACTGGATTACCAGGATATGTAGTGCAGCAAATTACTGGATTGCCAAGATATGTAGTGTAGATTGCCAAGATATGTAGTGTTTCAAGGAATGTAAGAGAGTAAGTTGAGAAATGCGTCAACCTGAGGGGTTAAATGACATAAGAAGAGTTGCGAATCACTGGCTTAGTCAGGAGAGGGGGGTAGCGATCATAGCTTTTGCAGGGTTCCTACGACTGGTGGAGGGAAAAGATGGAAGAAACTACAACACATGCATTACTGCGGTAAGAAAAAGTACATGAAGGTATCGAATTCTCCTCGAACTGGAGAACTATTATAGCGCAAATCTTTGCAGCAGAGTGAACTTTGCGAAAGAAACCCATGAGCCAATTGGGAAGATGGTGTATCAGAACGGCTGTAAAACATCACCTGCTATAATCTATCTATATAGAAACTAATGTAAAATGACAACATAATAAGTTCCGGCAGTTTGCAAAAGGATAATGGATATACATAAAGGCGTGGCTGTTTGGTAAGAAGCTTGCTTCCCCACCACATATGTCCGAGCTCAGTCCCACTGTGTGGCAACTTGGGCAAATGACTTCTATAGCCACGGGCCAACCAAAGCCTTGTGAGTGGATTAGGTAGACTGAAACTGAAAGAATCTCGTTGTATATATGTATATATATATGTGTGTGTATGTGTCTGACCCCCACACCGTTTGACAACCGGTGCTGGTGTGTTTACGTCCCTGTAAACTAGCGGTTTGGCCAAAGTGACCGATAGAATAAGTGCCATGTCTGATAAACATTTTGTATAGTCACAGCTTGAATGTTTTTTTTTATTATATGTATTAACGGATCGGAGTTGATCTGAGGACAAACAGTAACAAAAATGAGAAAAACTACACGATGGCTAATTGGGGTAAACATGGCTGTGTAGTTTAGAAGTTCACTTTGCAGCTATGTAGTTCGTGTCCGCTCCCATTGCGCAGCACCTTGGTCAAGTGTGTTTTCCAAGGACGGGTCGACAGAAAGCGTGTGAGCGATATTTGATACACTGAAACTGTTTGGTGGACCGTTTCTGTTCTTAAATGGTAAACCTAATCCGTCGTCCATTTCAACACCACCACATAGCCATTAGCTGTATCTATAAGAGTCCATTTTGTTGCAAGCAGTCATGCCAGGACTACAGTCTCAAGTTAACTTCTTCTCATTAGTCCCCGAGGCTCTGAAAACATTCATGTACACTGTCCTCATCTGCTGACAATGACGTTGAAAAGAATTTAATTTTTAATTTACAGTGAAACATAAACATCACCAGTTTGAAATATATATATAGATGCACCTACTACATTCACTGATATGATAATGATTCAAAGAACGGATGAATCATAAGCACATAGAGAACAATTAAGTTTTCCAATAAATATAATATTTTGTTTAAATTGGCTTGCTGCAATAATTTGTAAGAGAGTATAGTATCTATGCTTACTTCACTGACTTTGAATGAGTGGAAATCATACTGCAACATTATTTTGTATGGTTAGAAATACTAATACAAAATAATGTAGACATGTAATTCGTAGAAACATATTCGTTGGAAAATAAGAAAGAAAGAAACATTCTTATAAAAACATAGGCTCGTTTATTAAATTAATGCTGCTTGAAAGAATAATTTGTGACAAAAGAAAGATACATTAACATACACATGCATTAACACAGACATATTGACACACACACACATACACACAAAATTATATTTTATGACATATACACAGATAGAGACATATATACAGACATATGCAAAAATGAGTATATATATATATTAAATTAAAAATGAATAGAACCCTTAGACTTACAGGCTGCAATACAGATACCAAAAAGGAAACTCAATTATTACGAATTGTAATTTAAGGGCACTCGAGGAGTGTCGGTATTGCTCGAAGTCAGAGTCAAAATACTCTGTTATAAAAATACATCCTCTATTCTTACATTGACAAGGTACTTAACCCTTACCAGCCGAGGTGACTTGCATTGGACTAATTTCACGGAGTTACCGTTCTTCAGCAATGCTTTTCCCCCACGAACCAGATGAGGGGGCTAAGTCTGTCAATATATATATAAATTTTGCTGACTAAATCCTCAGCTGACATGGCAAAATACCAATTAGTATATTAAAAATCAATATAGCTCTAATCTGTTGTCCGTGTACGTGTGAACGTTCTGATAGTGCACTATCAGAACGTTCACGCGTGCACCGACAACAGATTAGAGACCCAGATGCCCGTCAGATACCTTTGAGCAACCATCTAGCAACATGTGGTCGAAAAATATATATCATATTTCCATTCTACAAACTACACAGCCCAAGTGAAATCGAGAAAAAAATTAAAGAAAAGAACTTTATTAAAAAATTCGAACCCAAGCTAAATAAACAATAATAAAAATACTTATAGTACTACTCCTACGACCACGACCACTAACAACAACAACAACAACAACAACAACAGCAGCAGCAGCAGCAGCAACAACAACAACTGCAACAACAACAACAATACTGAAGGTGTTCGTAATGAAGTTAGCAGGAAAATACTAGCTAAGTCAAAGAAATAAACCGTAAAAATAATGTTATTTAGGGTTAAAAGTTCTATTACCACCACCATCACACCACCAACAATAATTAAGGTGATGATAATTGAAATGTATAAAACCCTGAGAAATGTTATTTACAACAGTTCTAATATTAGCCAAACAATTACGACTTCAGCCAGGGTCACTTGACATATTAAAAAAACCATGAGGCCTAAACTCAACGCCAATCAGCTTGAGTAATTCAGTGAAGCTACACATTGATTGGTCAGAATACAGTTTGCAAAACTTAGCATTCAGGAGCCTATACAAATGTATTTAAGGCGCACATTTTAGCCATCTCACTACAGTCGTAAATTGTAAAGCATGACTGTCACTACTACTACATGAACCTGAAGTTGCATAATTTAATGCATGAAAGCACTAATTCAATCAGAACGAACGATTAACATTCTATCATTTTATTATATTATATTATATTATATTATATTATATTATATTATATTATATTATATAATATTATGTTATATTATATTGTTATACGATTGTAAATTAAATGTAATCATCAGACAAAGTTGGAATTCCTTTTATTAATATATTCTTCTATACGCAATCATACACTTTGTATCTATCTATCTATCTATCTATCTATCTATCTATCTATCTATCTATCTACCTACTTGCCTTTGTGTGTGTGTATACACACACACGAGCCAGTGATGAGTTAATTGG
>JAOPUL010007092.1:3664-16020 GCA_027564515.1 Octopus rubescens
CTTGTGAGTGGATTTGGTAGACGGAAACTGAAAGAAGCCCGTCGTATATATATATATATATATATATATGTGTGTGTTTGTGTGTGTTTGTCCTTCTTGTGTTTGTGTTTGTACCAGGCTTGAAAAATAAGTACTGGGGTCGATTCAATCGGCTAAAAATTGAAGGTTTAGTATTATCATATTCCATTCTATACTGGGCACGAAGGCCCGGAAGTTTGGGGGAGTAGTCGATCTTATTGTCCCCAGTTCGTAATTGGTATTCACTTTATCGACCCCGGCGGTATTTGAACTCAGAACGTAAAGTCTGAAAAATTGCCGCTAATTATTTCTCTCGGCGCAGTAACGACTCTGCCAGCTCGTCGCCTTTAGTATTATCATATTATTATATATAGTTTGGTATTATCATTAGCATTACGGTCATACAATAATATAATAGTAATAATAACAATAAAGAGAAGAATCGAGATTTGGCATGTCCATTTATTTTTCAGTCACTTTCAATTTCTTCATTCGATCTACATGTGTTTCAATTGCAATTACTGCATTCTGTTGCATGTGCAACAGAACTAATGAGATAGTGCAATTTCATCAGGATCTTACTTTGGTGCCATTTCGATTTAAGACTGCAATAGTCAATTTCAGTGGTGGTGATGGGATGAATTGTGTGGTGGAAGTAGAAAGAAAGAAAGAGGAAGGAGAGTTCTAGGTCTATCTATTATTAGATTCATTCTATATGGTGGATGTTGATTTTGATCTGCAGTTGATCTCGCTGCTAAATGCTAAATCTCGATTCTCCTCATTATTATTATTGCTATTATATTATTTTATGACCGTAATGCTAATGATAATACTAAACTATTATTCACACAATGGAAACGATGCAGCCTTGGACAAGACAAGCTGATTTGCCTAACGTATTGTGGCTACCAGAGGCTATTACTATAATTATAATAAATATAATTATAAGCTATTGGCAGAAGTACCTCTCAAGTACAGTTAAGGTTAGCCGACATCGGATACTAAATTGAGTCAACACGGAACCGTATAATGGTATGTATAGGCTACAAGCACGTGCAAACATACACACACAAACATACACGTCTCTATAATAAAATAATATACACACAACTCTTTCAAAAACAGAAACAAAAACTATACTAGTTTGAAAGTTATCACCCCACACGCCATACAGGCATACTAGGACAATGATACACGCACATTAAACACAGGCATATATACAGAAACACACATATACAAACACAGGCACACAATCACAACCACTTTGATGCATCTGCAGTTGCGTATATATAGTTCTAGAGTTATATAGATACTTACAGACTACAGTTATATAGACGCACAGATAAACTTACAGACACTGAAACATTTGTACATATATACATGGACATATGTTTCTATGTACATATATGGATAGTCACATAGACATACAAACACATAAATAGGCACGAGTAGATCAACGTATGATAGTATCCAAAGCGGTGTTCGTTTCGCACAAGTGCAATAAAGTCAATTGTTTGATATTTTGTAATGGGCGACAATGAAGAACTAATTTTACCATGTGTTGTGAACTGAAACAAGTTAAAGCGGAAATTGAAATCTCATCGAAAAATCGTTTTGTAAATAAAACTGAAAATACAGAGCAATAAAGTAACTCCTGACTTTCATGTCTTGCTTTGAAATACTAGTGATGGCAATTAGATCAATGAGTTGTGAATCGTAAACTTGCTTCTTTTGTAAAGCTTAACTATAAACTGATTATCCATTAATAATTCTTTATAACTTTGGAACAAGGTCATCGATATTGAGGGCATGAGGCAAGTTGATTACATCAAACCTAGTGCTCAACTGGTGCTTATTTTAACGCCCCCGAATGGATGAAAAGCAAAGTCGAACTCGACGGAATTTGAGCTCAGAACGTGTAACCGGAAGAAATGCCGCTAAGCATTTTGCCTGACATTCTAATATTTTACCAACTTGCCGCCCTTTATAGGGCAATAATTATAAGAATTAGTGTTTTTAATTTAGGCAAAAGACCAGTAATATTGAGGGTGGGAATCTGTCGATGATGTCGAATCCCAGTGGATGATTGGTAGTTTATCTTACCGACACCCGATATAATGAAATGTAAAGCGGTCTTTGCCAAGTTTTGATCTCAGAACGTGAAAAGCCGGAACAAATTCCACCAAGTATTTTGTCCGACGCTTTAATGATTCTGCTAATCCAGACCCTTGACCATAATAACGATTTCTGCTGCTGATGTTGTTTATGCTTAGCTGAATGATAGACCTGATTGAGCACATATTTAATCAATGACATTACAGATGTCCCCATCCTGTCTATTTTTCAAATATGATGTATTTAGACCTATACTATTCAGTGTTTCTTCGTATTTTCATAACGGTAATTATAGATTTTGTTGCTATTTCTAGCAGGCCTAATAACTTCGTAGACAGTCTCTTGTAAATGACTTTACACAAGAGAACAAAGTTTACAGTTTGTAGGTGAGAGGTGTAATCAATAATCTCATAAATTCCACTGGTTCTTATTAAGTCGATCCTGGAGGGATGAAAGACCAAGTTGATTCTGGTGAGATTTGAAATCAAAGCATAATAAAGTAATTAAATATCAAGTTGTTGTTTAGCTCCAGGTCAACATTGATCGAGTGGTTGTAAGATTAAAGGCATTCCAATCTACATCCTTCCTCTCAAATTAGTAGGTTTCTGTCATGAAGATTCTATGCAAGTAGCATTGTGTCATATGAAATACATTTTCTAATAGAAATTTTCAGAATCAGTTCGATCGTTGCAAAAGCTTATTTTCTATTTTAAATCTGCATATTCCCTAGAAATTGGTAAACATGACTAAAGTTTTATAATTGATTATCATTGTTAAATGAAAGAAACGTTTTATATTCATTGCTGAAATCCCTGTGCTTCTCTTTTCATCTCTAGGAAATATGTCGGCTGAATAATATAAAAGAAAGGCGTTTGAAATGACAACCATTTTGAATTAGTCTTGCTGTATAAAACTATTGGCTATTGAATGATATCGGTGAAGGATAAAATGGAAGAAAAACACTGAACAATCAAGATAATTTCCAGTCATTCACTTTACAATTTCGGTACATAAAGCAATATGGTAGAATATTTTATTTGTGTAATTAGTAAAGAAGTTTGCTACATTTTCGAACAATTGTGTAGAGTTATTGGATTCTAAGCGGAACAGAAATGTTTTGTATTTCTTAACTAATAATTCTAACGAATCCGTTCCAAGTGTAATATTTCCTTTAAAATTGTATGTAATTTTAGCATTATCCCGCTTTTAAATGTCCATTTATTAACCAAAAGAATTTATAATATGAATGTTTGAATTTGTAACGAATTACTTAAAATAAATCAATCATTTTATTCAGCTACATGAAAAAGGAAATAGAATGACAAGACGACAGACAAATTAAGAGGCACTTATGCGATAATTTAAGAAATTTCGGAGTCGAAAATTCTCATTCATATAATTGCAAGCAATTATTGCAAATTGATAAATGGAAATTATATTTCAGTTTTTGTATTCTTTAATTAAGTTCTGTTAAGCAAGTATTAATGTAGACTGCTTAATAATACAACTTTTGCAGAAAGAGAAAAACCGTTCGGTGACATGTGTCAATTCAACTCATTTATCTGGAAAATATCGATGGAAATGGATTTTCAATACGATTAATATTACCTATATTATTATATATTAATATAACTCTTGAAATATCACTGTAGTTGCGTGGATGAAGTTTCGCCTCAGCAACTCTGTGAAAGTAACATGCGTTCGTATCGTACTATCAGCTATGTGTTGTTGTTTGTTTGTTTGCTGTTGTTGTTGTGTAACCCCAGGTCAGTTTTGGATTGATCAAACTCATATTAAAAGATATTCCATTCATCAATCTCGTGTCATGTTGTATATCAGATGCCTCAACACCCATTGTGTCCTTCTTTATTTTAGGCAAGAGGATAAAGTTTCGAGGATGTTATGGTTATTATTTCTTGCAGATTGACGGAACACGTAAAGACTCCTATACCTTGTTAAGATATTCAGCTCTGATTTACACGTCGATTTACTTCAGTTTAACTGTATTACTGACTAAACAATCATATAATATCAGGTGGTACAGAAGGTTTTGTCTGATTAGAATTCGAGCGTGTTGAATGGTGTTTTTTTTGGTAAAATCTATAAATATCGGTGGCATTCACTGATGCATAATCATTTCATAGAGAGTTCCCGTAGCGCAACAACCATATTTTTGAATGGTCATATTCCATATGAAGAACCGTTCATGAACCAAGCAAAGAGCATATTCATCACATTAAGCTTTACGAGTTTTATTGATGTTGCAATACAAACGAAGCAGCAAAAATGTTCAAAAGGCTTATGGCCAACATGTAAAGGAAAAGGACTTTGCAGAAAGGCTCATGGAACTATTCTAGTTTGTTTTGTTTTGTTTCACGAGCCTAGAGTAGAACGTCCTTCTCCTTCATAATTGAATGAGGATCTGCTAGAAGGAACATTTACAACGAATCCTGCTGTGACTCTGACAGGGCTTTCCTCTGAATTTAATGTTAGTATTATGGTTAATCATAATCATTTGGAAGAAGCTAGGAAACGTTTCAGAGTTTGAGAAATTGGAGTTGAGAAAAGGATTATTTGTGGATATGTTAAGCGCCACAGACAGCGGTTAAGCCCAAATCTAAAATCCAGTGGTTCATTCACAAGGAAAAGTTCACTAAAAGAACATTTTATAGAGTGTTTGGTTGAATATCTTTCATCTGTTTATCTTTTATCTTTTACTTGTTTTAGTCATTTGAGTACGGTCCTTCTGGGGCCCCACCTTGAAGGGTTTTAGTCGAACGAAACGACCCCAGTACTTATTTTTTTACAAGTCTGGTGCTCATTCTATCGATCTCTTTCGCCAAACCACTGAAGTAAAAAGACTTAAACAAACCAACACTGGATGCCGAGCGATGATGAGGGACAAACAGAAACACAAAGAAACGCACACACAGATATATATATATATATATATTTGTGTATATTGCTTAAACAATATACTTCTGCTAGCTGTATCGGGATTAACGGTGAAATATTATTTTAATAATAATATTATACTGAGTTCCCCTAATTTTTAATACCACCTGCTTCTTAATACCAAATAGTATTGTAAAGCACCAAGTTAAGTTTACTAAGCTAAATTTGTTAACATTCGCTCCTATCATGAATTCAATCTTTCTTTTAAAACCCTTTGTTTAAATATCTCTTTTAAATATACATAAATATGGTGTATATTCAATACATTCATATATATATTATATATATATATAGTAATCAGCAGCTTTCACACATGGATGTTTACATGGTGCGTTATTCTCATTCCTCCACCTGCTTTCTCATAGAAAATATTACTATAATGTTCCAAGGTAAATTTACTACTATAAGTATTTCAACATCTCTTCCTATTCTACCCCGTAACACCACCCATCCGACAATACTCTCTCCAGACTAACTAAATATCTGAGCAATCAAATAACTTTTTATGATTATCACCTCCCTAAACTCAATTCTATCTCTCCTCCACATTGCAGCAGCAGAAGTTAAGCTATCCGATCAACAGAAATACGGCTAGTCGGCCAAGCTACTTCCCATGGTCCTGACATAGCAAATCAGAACCAATACTCACCCACACTCCACCCTACAGAATATCTTCCCCATATACATAACAGGAGCAAAACTATCAAGCTGAATTTTACCAGTCAATTTCCTTTGGAAGATTCTCTAAACAATACTAATAATAATGATAACGGCTACCTTACCAGCGCTGTCACTCCAAGGGTAAATGCAACAACAACAGCAGCTGAAACAAGAAAAACAACGACAACAAGGCCACAATGACAACAGGAAATAACAAATATACATAGAACATTGAAAATAATAATAAATATAATAACGCCAAAAGGAACAATACAACTTACAATGCTACTACAAACACTGACAAGAACAAAAAACAATTAATATTAATAATAATATTCCTTGGGAATAGCATTACACTTCTCCTTGTTGTAGCGACTGCATGAGGGAAGAATACGGCTACTCTTAAACACAACTACCTTAATGTGAACATTGGCCAAGGTGTAGTACATATAGGCCTAAGCCGAGAATAGAAATACAAGATTGGCGTCCGGTGGGGTTAGGTTTGTCTCATGGGATAGGGGTGTCCCTTTAGCCTTAAACAGCGACATGGATGAACTGAAAACAGTCCATATGAGTTTAGGTGTGGAGTCTCTAAGCCTTGGTTAGCAACCCACCTAGTGATAGAAATACTGGTGAATGCACAAACTTACAAATGCTACCTCTAAATGAGTGAATCCCAAAATCAAATAATAATCACAACTGCATTAACGGGACCGGGTCTGGGAACAGTGGAGGTGCCGTGCAGGGCAGGCAAGGAGTGGCTGGTCAGTCACCGGCTGATCGTCTTCAAGACATTGATCAGGGCCAGAAGTGAAGTCAAAACGCAAAAGGAAAAGGAAAATGAATTGGGCAAATGAGGTAAACGAAATTGTAATTGAATGCTGGCTGAGAAGCGATCGAAATAACAGAGGATTCATTAAACGAATAAAGAGTATATGGGATGAAAAAAGAGATTTTGAAGCATCCGCCCAGCGGTTGCTGGATCAGGTAAGGGCAATTCTTATGAACGACTGGGTTACAGGATTACAGGATGAAGGTATTCAGAGAGGAGAAAAAAGAGAGCAGGAAGAGAGTGAAACAGCAATAGCAAAAACTGGTATTGAAGAGGCAAGACATGAAGAATATGAAACAGAAGGAAGTCCTTATGTGACTGAGTGTAGTGATGAATTAAATAGTGATGATGACTTAGATGGACAAATGACAGTAAAAGCTGTACACGATGAATGACAAAGAGGAGATTCTACAAATGTTGCGAGGTAAATTGTATGATGGGAATAATGAAGTACAATCAAATGTAAGATATATGGACAAACGCAAAGTAAGAAGAGCCACAGGCAAAGCAAATGACGTTTTGAGCTAGATTAAAACAGAACATATTAGTCAAACAAACCAGCTAATCATAGCTGCTGCTAATGTTGTAGCTGATGTACTATGATACAAGCGGAAAACTGAAAAAATGAAAGGAAACGAAAATAAAGAACCAGACTGGAGGAAGAGAATACGAATGAAGCTGGAAAAGACCCGGTAAGAACTGAGGAAATTAAATAGGATAATGAGAGGCGAGATAAAAAGTGAGGTAGTAACTAGAAAATGAATGGACAGTACAGGTTAGAAGAAAGGGGGGAGCAAACATTACACGAACAATTGTCACAAAGGGTGACAGCCTTAAAGGCCAAATTGAAAAGATATGATAATAGATGCAACTGAACAGAATAGAATGTTCCAATCAACCAGCAGGCGCCTGTTTGAGGAAGTAGAGGGGTGCCAGCATCAGGATCTGATTTCTCATGCGGAAGAAACTAAAGTATTTTGGGGAGAATTTGTGGAACAGGCCAGTGAGACATAACATAACGAGAGCGAAGAGTGGAAAGCTACTGGCAACGGTGCCTAGACGAAAGGATGTAAGAATTGACCTATATACAGTGAGACTGAATTCAAAACAAAATAGCAAATTGGAAAGGAACTGGCCCGAATGGAGTACAAAGCTATTGGCTGAAGAACTTTATACAGTTGTATGAAAGTATCGCTGCACAACCGGGTGAATGACTGCAGCATGGTCACGTCACTACCTGGATGACAAATGGTCGAACGCCGCTGTTCCTCAAAGACAACTTGAAAGGAAAATTAGTATCAAATTTTCGACCTATGACCTGTTTACCACTTATGTGGAAGTTCACGACCGGTGACTTGACGGAAAAGCTATATAACCATCTGGAAAGTAACAATCTACTTCTAGAACAGCAGAAACCGGAAACAAAGTAGGGCCACACAAGACCAATTATTAGTTGATAAAATAATAATTAGAAATAGTGAAAGCCGATTGACAGGAATGAATGTAGCATGGTTAGATTAGAAAAATGCATATGACATGGTATCGCACAGCTGGAAAGTAAAACAATGAGCATGTTTGGAGTGGCAGAAAGTATGGAGAAAATGGTACATGAAATTATGAAATAGTGCAATACTGAATTAATTAGAGGAAAACATAGTTTTGGAAAAGTTAACATCGGACATAGAATATATCAAGGTGATAGCATATCCTAATTGCTATGTGTATTGTCCATGATACCGCTCAGTTTGATAATACGAAAAATTAAAATAGATACAAGGACAGTGAGAAAATTGTTACAATCAAAGCTGAATGCAAGGAATATCTTCGAAGCAATAAATACAAGAGTAGTATCCGTAATCAGATATGGAGTAGGAATTGTAAACTGGACCAAAAACAACGTACAGAAGATTGACAGAAAAAAAATCAGAAAGCTGTTGACAATGTATAGAGCTCATTATCCGAAAGCTGATACCAACAGACTGTACTTAAAGAGAAACCATCATGGAATAGGCTTAACAACTGTGGAAGGGTATATACAGATGGAAAGACAAATCATACACGAATATTTAGAGAACAGCACGGAGAAATTACTAAAGACAGTGAATAAGGTACAGGTGATAAAGTGTAGAATAGGATAAACATTTTTTTAAAAAATGAAATGCAAAGGGAGCACGTTAGATAGATTGAAGAGAAACCCTTACATGGTCAATTTTGGAAAGGCACTGAGGACATATGTGGAACAAAAATCTGGGCTTGGTTAAAAAATGTCAATTGAAAGACGAAACAAAGAGCCTAATTATAGCGCCCCAGGATCAATCGATAAAAACAAACAGGCAACTTAAGGAAAAATGTATATGGGGAGACTGTGTCAGAAAAATGTAGTCTGTAGAACTCGGAACGAAACAATGGTACACATTGTTGCAGAATATCCCAAGTTGTCACAGGAAGAGTGTAAGATATGGAGACATGACCAAGTT
This sequence comes from Octopus rubescens, assembly GCA_027564515.1. Taxonomy (NCBI): domain Eukaryota; kingdom Metazoa; phylum Mollusca; class Cephalopoda; order Octopoda; family Octopodidae; genus Octopus; species Octopus rubescens. The sequence goes on from JAOPUL010007092.1 coordinate 12,722, forward strand.
GTAAAAGTTCTACACTAGAAGCTTTTCCAGAAATGGGGATGTGAAGCTGGAGACAAATGTTACATACATCGGGGCGAAAGAGTGCTGGAGGCAGAGAAATACAAGATATTGTGGGACTTTCTTATTCAAACGGACGAGAAACTAGAAAGTAATAGACCAGACATAACATTAATAGAATAGGAAAATTCAATTTACTTACTAATTAAACCCGCATGCCCGTTTGAACTTAGGATCGTAAAGAAATAGAACGAATAGCAGAAGTAAAATACAACCCCCTAAAAGTTGAAATTTCAGAGATTTGGAGTATGAAAACTGTAAACGTTGTGCTTATAATAATAGGTGCATTGGGAAATGTAAGCAAAGGTATAGACAAATGGTTGAAGCAGATTTGAATACAATATCCCGTAGAATTTCTACAGAATATTTTCTCTTGGGGACAGGAAAGATTATCATAGGGCTCTAAGCACTTGAAAGATTATTAAGAGTTTGTGGACACCTAAGGCTACAGGTTGTAGTCCGCTACCCACTAACATCCTACAAGGAATAACACTAAACTTGTGTCAAACCACCACCTCCACCAACAGCAACAACAACAACAATAATAATAATGATGATGATTTCTTTATTGACCTCAAAGGGTTTACATCAAGAAAAATATTATGGACAATACAGGACAAACAAAGAATGTGTGTGTATGTGTGTGTGTGTTTGCTGATGTGAGTGTTTTGCGTATTACATATATATATATATATTCTAACAATGTGTAATCCTCAATAAGGAGGAAACGTTCGAGGGGAGCTCATGGAAAATTCCCATAAGACTACGGGTGCCCTGACTTTCAGGAGAGATGCCTTTTCTTATTTCCTTTTCTACGATTACAGGCGTATGCTCAGGGCAGGCCCGTTCACTCGCACCATTCTCGCCACCTTCATCCAATTTTGGCAAAAGGGCTAGAAGGCAAAACTTACGTCTCCACCCATATTTTCCAGCGAGCATTCACGCTGCCTATTCTGAGCATGACATTGTTATTGGAAGAGAATGAAAACTTACTTGGCTTTGTCTGGTTGGGCAGTTTGTCTGTCACTCAGGTTTGATTGGGGTGTGTCTACCATCAAATCACCAAGTATTCGCTTGGTGATATTCCTGTGAGAATCGCCAATTTCCTGTGGGAAATTGGAATATAGGTGTTTGTATGTGCCTTGTGCTGTTCGAATGATTTGTATGTGTGTTGGTATGGAAATTGTGGGTGTTATGAAATCTGTTTGTGTTAAGTTGGTGTTTGTTTTTATGTAACACATGAGATCGACGTTTTTTTTCAAAGAATTGCCATGTAGTTTATAATGATATTATATTTATTTTGTATTTGCCGTTGTTGTTGTTGTTGTAGTAGTTGTTGTTGTTGTTGTTTTTGTTGTTGTTGCTGTTGTTCGGTATGTGGGATCGGTTGTGTTTGTGGTTCTGCTGGTTGAGGTAGTGTTTTAGGCGTTTGTAGAAGTGTTGGGGATGCAGTCTTTGCTTTCGGCGTGTTTCGTTTTGGGGTTTTCATTTCTGGTCTCTCCACTGCTTGCGGGGATGAAGATCCTTCTCTGTTCGTTTGTTCTTTCTCCTATCCCCCTTTCTTCTTTTTGTCTTCCACTTCTCTGAATTGGGAAGTGGAAATTCTTCTGGCATTGAGAAGTTTTTGGGGGAATTTGTTGCTGGTATGGTGTGAATCGGTGTTGCCGTGCATAATTGTGTTGTTGTTGTTGATGATTGTGCTGTTGTTGGTATGGTGGGAGATGGTGTTGCCTTGGTTGATGTTGCCGTTGTTGGAAAGTTCTTGGGTGCTGGGAGAAGAGGTGCTCTTTTCTCTTTCTCTTTCAAGTTGGGGCTTTTAGGTGACTGTCGAAAGGCAGAGGTCGCACTTGACCCTCCTTCCTTCCACTCTAACGGGTATGATGATGCTTCCTGATAGATGTATTTGGTCTGGGATAGCATCTACGTTCTTTTGTGTGGTTTGGATCAGAATTTCTATTGTGATCCCTTTCCAGTTTTGTTTTTTGGTCTGATAAACTTCGATGATTTTAGTGTTCTCCTTGATGTCTATAGTGACTCCAGCAATTAGCCAAGGAATGACTATTTCTGGCGGTACATGCTGTCTCACAATTTTAGCCAGACTCCTGTCGCAATATGATGGAACCAATAGCAAATCTTCACTTTTCAGGTGTTTGAGAGAGTGAGTTTTCGCTTCGTCTTCTGTCGAAAACCTCACTTCGACCCTTCCACAAAACCTTCCCCTTTGAATATATTATTTTTGGTTTCAAACGGAACCTAATGTTTTTTTAGATTTGAGCCTCAATGCCTCTTTCCACTTTTCTTGACTTTAATCCAAGTGTACGGTAAGTTACTGTGTGACGTACCGTATTTTGGATCGTTTCAAGAGGAGTATTCAGATTTGACAGTTAGTCCATTTCGTTCGACTAACCGCCTGGCATTTTTTATTTCCTCTTCATAGATTGTTATTCTCTGCAGAGAGGTCGCAATAGCAAACGGGACACTAGTGTTTTTCCAAGCCATGCTGTTTAGATTTTTCCAAGCCTTGCTGTTTAGATTTTTTTGTCATCATTGTCATCGCTATTGATGTTGTTGTTGTTGTTTCTGTTTTTGTTGTTATTGATGTTGTTGTTGATGTTGTTGTTATTGCTACCGCTGTTGTTGTTTTTGTTTTTTTTATTCTGCCTCCAACAAAAACTTTGAAGTGTTGATGTCATTTCTCAACTCGTTTTCGATAATTGTAGGATTGTTTACATTCTCTTTATTCTGATAAACAGCGCTTTTGCTATTGATATACATGTTTTTGCTGACTGAAACATATTTCGAGAGCTTTTTCTTGAAAACAGTATCCATATCAACACCTTTAACATAAATTTTGTCAAAAACAGATGTATCGTCTGCTTGTTTTGACAGTTCGATAAAGTGCGTTGCACTGTTACCCTCTCTCACTGTTACCTGTTCATGCTCCTCTCTTTCTACCCCTCTCTCACACTCAAGTGTCATCGAATTCATGCATAGCTTCTCCATGCTGGAGAGAAAACGAAATAAATTTTTCAATGAAACTAAGATTAAATCGACATGTCCAACAAAATTGTGGGACAAAACAGGAAAATAAACTCACCAGTCGACAGTAAATAATTTGTTGTCCACAATGGTATTGATGTTTGAAGTGTCCACAAAAGTTATCGGCAATAATAATAATGATGATAATAATAATAATAATAATAATAATAATAATAATAATAATAATAATAATAATAATAATA
>JAOPUL010007103.1:31922-44422 GCA_027564515.1 Octopus rubescens
TGTGTGTGTGTGTGTGTGTGTGTGTGTGTGTGTGTGTGTGTGTGTGTGTGTGTGTGTGTGCACGCATGTGTGTGTGTAAGCATGTGTGTAACAAATTTCATTAGGGCAACAGAGTCAAAAGACCATCACAAGGCCTCAGGAGCGGGCTCAGGAGACACCCGCACTGAGAAGGAATAGACTTGATGATATGCAAACATGAGCTTCCATCCCCTGGTCTCAGGAGACACCTGAGTATAGGATGCCTCGATTAGATGATAAGCGCATGAGAGCCTCCATCGCACTGACTCAGGAGACGATGTCCAATTTCAATTCAAATTACTTCAATTTCCAGTGAGTCTTAGTTTTGCCATGACCATCAACATATCATAAGGGCAAATATTTTCGGTTGCCAAGTTACACCTTGAAGAGCCCTGCTTCACCCATGGTCAGCTTTACATTGGATGTTCAAGAGTAGGAAGTAAGAAAAATCTTTACAACTATGCACCAAATGGAAAAACAAAAACTTTGTTTATTGAGACATTATAAATTGCCCCAAATAATACAAAAATCCATCCTGGTCAAGAGGCCTATCCATTGGAAAAGACATGGTCTGACATAGAATAGATAAAATTGAAATAAAGGCATTCTATTTTGAAAACTGTCTGGCAACAATGAGCTACTTAGCTAGTAAAGGTATAAATAAGAATCTTATAAAGTTTATGTTGAGTGTATAAGAGTGAGTATATGTGCGCACATGCAAATACTTATACACACACCCACACACACACATATATACACATACATGCATACACACACAAATATATATATACATACAAACATGTATACATTTATATACATATATATATATACACACACACAAACACTCCCAAAAATGTATAAATATATGTATATATATTATATATATAATTATATACATATATATTTATACACATAAATACACACACACATACATTTATAGATATACATACACATAGGTGCAGGTATGACTGTGTGGTTAAGAAGCTTGCTTCTCAACCATGTGCTTTTGGGTTCAGTCCCGCTGCATGGCACCTTGGGTAAGTCTTTTCTACTATAGCCCCAGATCAACCACAGCCTTGTAAATGGATTTGGTAGGCAGAAACTGAAAGAAACCCATCATAACCTACGTGGCCTACTGGTCTTTAGCTCTTTCCCCACTCCCAGTACTCAACCTAGCTTCTTTCCTTGTTCTTGCCCACACTGCTGCAACTGTCCCTTCCTCTCTAACACCACCATCTTCACTAGTTCCCACAACCATCCCTTCCACGTCACTGACTCCTTCACTTGCACTTCCAGTAATCTGATTTACTGTTCCTCTGCATCCTCTGGTCTCTTTACCACTCCCCATACTTTGGACAAATAGTCCAAAGTTTCACTGAACACCTCCAGGACATCACACTAGGTAAAGACACCCCATTTCTGCTTGACTGATCATTTCCTGAAGCATCTGTCTGTGTTCGGACTGGCGTTGAACAGCGGCCACCTGGATTCCCATATCTATCTGGAGCAGGAATTAATTTTTCCCTCTACATACTTCAGTCCCCCATGGTCTAAATTCGCCATCCCTTTTCATAAAATACCTCCTTCACACACACTTATACACACCATCCACCTCTTAGATTCCCACTGTCCCCTCAATTTCTACCCCCACCACACACCTACAACACTGTTGAACTCATTACCCAACACCACACACACCTACATGTTCAAATAGCATGCACATATATGCCTACACACACACACATACACCTTCTTACTTCACAAGCACCCACATTTCAACTACACTCCCCCTGCCACACATCTTCACATTTATTGCAGCAAGTATATAATAACACACCTACACTTCCCAAAAACCTACTACTTTTGTCACCTCTATTCCACCCAATACCTTTATCTAGTATGACACACAACATCTTCATACACACATGAACAGAAAACAATACACACACACATGCTTGTATACATATATTTACACACATTATAGCTTCATACATACGCACACACATACATGTCCAATAGCCTCAAACATACACACACTAAAATGGAAAACAGGGACACACACACACACACACATACACACACTCGCACACACAGATATATACACCCACAAACACACAAAATATACATGCATGGCTGAGTCAAGAGTCCTGTGCCTGGTGAGCATCACCCGCACCAAGAGTACCTTTGTGGAGCACTCCTGTACCTCTGTGGAGCACTCACGTCGAGTGTCCTGTGCCTGGTGAGACCTGAGTTGAGAGTCCTGTGCATCAAGAGTCATGTGCTTGGTGAGCACCCATGTAGATAGTCCTGTACATCTGAGGAGCACCCGCATCGAGAGTCCTGTGCCTGGTGAGCACCCATATCAAGTCCTGTGCTTCTGTGGGACACCCATGTTGAGCACCTGTGTCGAGAGTCCTGTGCTTGGTGAGCACCCACATCGACAGTCCTGTAACTGTTGAGCACCCACATCAAGAGTGCTGTGCCTGGTGAGCACCCACATTGTGAGTCTTGTGTCTCTGTGTAGCACCCACATCAAGAGTCCTATGCCTCTGTGGAGCATCCACATTCTGTGCCTCTGTGGAGCATCCACATTGAGAGTCCTGTACCTGTCAAGTACCTGCACCAAGAGTCCTGTGCAAAAAGCACCTGCATTGAGAGTGCTGTGCCTGGTGAGCACCCATGTTGTGAGTCTGGTGTCGGTGGCACATTGAAGCACTCAGCACACACTGTAGGGTGCTTGGCGTTAGGAAGGGCATCCAGCTGCAGAAACTGAGCCAAATCAGACTGGAGCCTGGTACAGCTCTCTGGCTTGCCAGCTCCAGTCAAACCGTCCAGCCCATGCCAGCATGAAAAACGGACGTTAAAGGAGGATGATGATACACTATGAAATTAACATTCATTATATATTTGCTAGTGCCATCTTTATCAGTCAGTCAATGACAGTGAGGTGATCAATTTACCAGTAGAATGCAGTTGTGCAGAGGAGGTACAGCAATTTGGATATTGTGTTTCAGCTGCTCAGACATTCATATCATTTCTGTCTCTTCCAAAGAGCAATGACATCTATCACTGACCAGCTTGGGAGAACTGAGGATTTCAAGGTCTTCTTTCAGCATTATGTGGATAAGTAACAACACCTTGAGGAGACCTTTTATAACAACTCTGTCCATTGTGTTCTGCATAAAGACTAGCTCAGATTTGCATGGATTTACATCTAAGACAAGTTTGGCTAGTACTGGGATGACTTGAACCAAACAATCAACAATAGTAAGCAGCTCAGTGATATGGACATTATTGTTTAAGTATATATATTTAAAACTAGCTGAGTATCCCGTTGTTGCTGGGTAATTTTCACAATAGAATGCCTTGGCAGACTTTTGGAATAGCACACCCACATAAGTTGGGTTTTCTCACATTTTTTCACTACACCCTTGCAAAAGATGGGGTGAAGCTTTTCATGAAAAAAATATTTGAAAATTTATGAATACCCCCTCTCCCACTTCCGAACCAATTTTGTCCAATTTTCTTTTGCACTATGCACTTAAAAACAATGGGAGATACCTTTGCGGTAAAAAAAAAACAATTTGAAAATTTATGAATTTATTTAAACCTCTTCCTTCCCCACTCAGTACCGATTTTGGCCAATTTTTTTTTTTTTTGCACTATGCAGTTAAAAACGATGGGAAAAGCATTGAAGGTTTTAAAAACCAAAAAATTGGAAATCGACAGACACCATTACAATCCCCACTTCCTTTTCAAACAGAAAATGAAAGATAATTTAAAACAATAGTGAAATTTTTAAAAAAATTTTTCATTAAACACGCACACCACACACACACACACACACACACACACCATAAATCCTAAAATTTTGGTTATTTTTTGAAATTATTTTTAATCAAAGTTTTAAAATACGGACAGTCCAAATCTGCAATTTGTTTCTGTTTATAATTTCAAAGTAATTTTCAGATGAAAATGTGTGTGATTTAAGGAGGTTTAGTCGTGGTTTCTAGCACATCCCACTACCACCTGGTACCTTCCTCGTTTCTTTGTCACTCTGACACATACTGATGTTTTTCAATATTTTTCTCCCCATAAACACATGGAATGATGGTCCATTGTTGGGATTTAAGCAACAACAACAACAAAATTTGTAATTCTAATTTTTAACCCCTACCCCACATGAACTGAGTCCACATGTATGTGCATAAGATAAAACATATTTACTAACAGAAAAGTATGCTATTAAAATAAATCATCTTTTACATATCTTTTTTAAATCAGTCGCCCTAATGAAATTCCTTACTCACATACTAACAAACACACACACACACACACTCAGCATAAGCTATATACTTTTATAGAAAGTGAGAGAGAATATATATAGAGAAGGGAAAAGTTTACCATAAGAAAAGCAAAAAATGAAAGAGAGATCTTTTCTGTTGCTGTCACAGATTTTGAAATTTTAAAATTAAATGAAAGTTTTCAAATTTGGTATATCAATGTACTTTTTCATGCTGAAACCAGAGTCTGTGATTCATTTATTCTAGAAAAATTTTAGAAAAATGTTACAGAGATTTAAAGCTCGGACATTTTAACCCAATCAGAAAACAGAATTTGTGCGTAATAGTTGTCATACAAAGAAAGTAAACATTAGAAGAAGGTTTAAACAAAATAAAAGCAATGCATGCAAGATAATACATATCCAGAGAGAGAGAGAGAGAGTGATAAAGAATATGGTATCTAATAGAGATAGATAGATTGCGGGTGATAATTAGAGAGTGGGGGAGTTGTCGATCTAAAAGTTGAGTTATTTCTCATAGAAAATTATATTTTTTTATTATCATTTACAGATGACCTTCTCTTTGGGATGCAGATTTTGAAAATCAAATTCGGAACTAAACACACATACATAACCACATACACTCACATTTATATAGTAGACTATAATGAAAGATGTGAGATCAAAGAAAGAAGTAAAATGCTGGATTGCTACAGCTAGTGTTACTTTAACATAACTAGCCCCAGCATGAGAAAATAAAAAGATTACAAAAACAACAAAATTTCATTTATTAATGATCACTTGTTAAGAAAGAGATTGTTGGAAAGACTGTGCTACGAAAGTCTTCACTGAATTGTAAAAAGGTAGTTTGTTCATGTAACATGATTCAATGACATTCTATCCCTAGCAAATGTTAAAAATAAATGATAGGAAGGTGACAAATGGAGGAGGGAGAAAGGAGGTGGAAAACACTTGATGACTAAGAAATATGGAGAGAAAATTGCATCTCATGTTCAATTAGTCTTTTGATCATCAGTGGATGTATACTGTTGACCAAAGGCTGGTTGAATGGAATGTTAATTTGGAGATATAATTCACATGCTCACACACAAGTACATGCACACACACAAGTGAAGGATGGACTTAGATAGATAGATGGATGGATGGATGGATGGATGGATGGATGGATGGATGGATGGATGGACGGACGGACGGATGGACCAATCAATCAATAAATAGATATACACATATGTAGGTATACATGTATGCATGGTTGTCTATTCATATATATATCAACAACTTCAGAAATCCAAATTAATAACTGCTAAGCTACAACTAAAACTTCGTTAAATTGTAACTTGCTTCCACTTATACTTTTTAATTAAAAATTTGACAAGAGTTGTATCATGATTCACTGACACAAATAGCACATTTGATTATATTTCTATTTTTCTCCCCAAGGAATGAATATGATATGTCTGTTCAAATTCAGGCAACTAGAAAAGATGATAAAAATTCATTCAATATTACAGAAATGCTATTTCAAATATTTCATTTAATAGAATATTCTAAATTGTATCATGTTTATGATTAGAGCTTTCTTTTATTGCTCTCTTTCTTTTCTTTCATTTTGTGTTTGATTCTTTCTTTTTAAAGAAAGAAGAAAAATCTGTGTTTTCCCAAAGATATTTAACAGCTACAACAAAGCTTAGTGGTCATGTGTTGTAAAAATATTAGAAAAAAAGGATACTAAATATGATAAATACTCTACTTGACAAGTATATAATAGTGTTGAAAAGAAAAGCAAACAAAGTATCTTTAAACCATACATCTGCAACTGAACTTTCCATATTGTTTGTACTTTGCTTACTTTTAACATTTTATCTGTCTAGATTAACTAAAATTCCCAACCAAGCCTTCAAATTAATAAGATATTTCTTTTCCTCTTCTATTTAAGTTTTTGTTTTTTTATTTCAAGAGCTTTCTCATGTGTATTAAGTACAGCAGTACAAGTTGTCAATAGCAGACATTTTAAAACTGCATGACAGAAAGAGGTCATCTAATCATTTTTTTTTTTCGTTTTCAAGGATTCAACCTCCAATATTTTCAATTGAAAATTTAATTATTTTAAAAATATGGCTGTGGGTCCCACAAAACAGATTTATCAAAGGCTCAAACTAGAATTCTTTAGCAGTCATGTATTCTTGAAATTTGAGATTGAAATGAAAAATATAAAAGAGGAAATAACTGTAACTTCAAAAACAGTTTCAACTAATTGTGGGTGCATATAACATAGAACCAAACTCTAGCTATTTTTCTTCTTGTAATATATTATTTTTGTCCTATTTGTTGGCTACATAGGAAAATGTTCACACAGCATATAAGTTGTTGGATGTCCATTCAGCTTTGATCAAATTTTTACCACTCTATACCTAATATTGAGTACTTTTCATTGCACATTGGTTTGGCCAAAAAGTTTGTTCACTTTTTCCTTTTGTGCATGCATACTCCTTAGACACCTGACACCATTCACTTTTTTCCCTAGTACATGCATATTTGTTAGATACCTAACATAGTTCAATGCGAACTTGTATTTTGTGTGCTTCAGATCACTCTGAAAATGGAGAACCAAAACAAACATTATTGACATACGCTTTTTTTAATTAAATAAAGCAAAAAACAGTAGAATGCAGTTATTGAATGCATGTTCCAGAAGTGGAGTTAGTCAAGACCAAACCCCGTTATACAACCAGGATGATTGCAGATATACTCCAAATATCCAAATCAAGTGTTGAAAACCATCTGCATCAACTTGATTATGTCAGCAAGTTCAATGTTTGTGTCCCACAGCAACTGAATGAGGAGAAAGTGGCCCAATCAATGTCCATCTCTGATTCATTGCAGATGTATGAAGAAAACAGTCCTTTTTGTAAAGAGAATGGTGACAGGTGGCAAAAAATGGATTGTCTATAATAATGTGGAGTGCAAATGATCATGTTTGGGAAGTAAGGCAAACCACCACAAACAACCTCCAAACAACCTCCAAAGAAGGTTATGCTTTCAATTTGGTGGTATTGGAAGGGTGTTGTTTTTATGAGCTTCTTCCCATGAACAGGACCATCAATTCAAATGTATACTGTGACCAACTGGACATATTAAACACAGAAATCCACCAGAAGCACCCAACACTTGCTAATCATAAGGATATTATCTTTCATCACAACAATGGCAGGCCGCATAGTTCTTCGCAGATGCAGTACACTTTAGTAGATATTGGCTGGGAAGTTTTGCCTCACCTTTCATATTCACCCAACCTTCACATTTTCACCTGTTTCAGTGTCTTCAAACTTTATTGAATGAACAGAGCTTCAACTCTGGAGAGAATGTAAAAATTTACATGAAAGACTTCTTCACCAGTAAAAACAGGAAATTTTTTGTGCAGGGAATAATGGATCTGCCCACAAGATGGCAGAAGATACTGAAACTAAACGGCAATTATATCATTGATTGAATAACTTGTTTAATGTTTAAAATTTGTGTCTTATTTTCGTTTAAAAAGGGCAAATAAACTTTTTTTGGTGGAGTAGGTTATGTCCTAATAATTTGTACAGTTAATCAGGTTACCTAGAAAGGAGTCATACCCAATGACTGGTGTCATAGAATTCATTATAGTTAGCTGTTACAAGAGTAAAGGAGATGCCTTAGATAGAAACAATGTCAGAGGTATCAAACTGCTGGACCAGGTCAGGAAAGTTACAGAGAGTGCTATAGCCCAATTGATTAAGAATGGAATTAGACTAGATAAGATGCAGTTTGGTTTTGAGAAAGAGAATACAACTTATGCCACCTTCCTAGTGAGACAGCTGCACAAGAAGTATCTAGTTAAAAGTAAGCTATTGTACTTGGCTTTCGTCGACCCAGAGAAAGCTTTTGACAAAGTCCCTTGTTCTGTTATCTGGTGGTTTCTAAGGAAGTTAGGAGTAGGCGAATGGCTTGTTTGAGCTGTACAAGGTATGTATAGGGGTGCTGTCAGTAGGGTGAGAGTCAGCTAATGAATTTAGTGTACAATTAGAGGTTCACTAGGGCACAGTTCTCAGTCCCCTCTTATTCATCATAGTCCTCCAGGCCATAACAGACAAATTTAAAACTGGTTGTCTAAAGTAACTATATTCTGGTGATCTTGCTCTTTTAGCAGAATCTGTAGCAGAATTGGGAAAGAAATTCCAAGTATGGAAACAAAACCTGGAATTAAAGGGTTTTAAAGTTACTCTAGCAAAGACCAAAGTTGTTAACAAGAAAGTGGTAAGACTTTGTGGGTAAGGATTATTACTTCTATTGGCAACAAAAGGCCTCTCTCTCAGAGTGAAAGGTAGATTGTATGACACTTGAGTACAAACAACTATGCTCCATAGTAGTGAGACATGGGTCCTAAATGCAGAGGGCATGCAAAGAATGAAGAGGAATGAAGCTAGTATGCTCTGATGGATGTACAATATCAGTATGCATGTACAACAATGTGCAAATGTCCTGAGAGGAAAGTCAGGCATAAGAGGAATAAGATGGACACACACCCTACCCCAATGAACCAAACATCTCTTCTTCATGCACTGTACTTGTCTCTCCCACTCCACTCCTGCAGCACAACACCATGCTGTCATCTCTCTCTCTCTCTCTCTCTCTCTTTCTCTCTCTAGTCCTCCCCTGCCAACTGTATCATTGCTATCTAGTTGCTCCCCTATATACCTGTGTTTCATCATTCACTGCATTCTCCTTTTCCTCCCTATCCTCCTGTACACTCTCATGAACTCACTACTCATTCACCCTGTCCAATCCTCTACTGCTCCATTTACATTCACCTAGTACCTTGAGGGTATACCTTGGCACATCACCATCTCTCTCTCTCTCTATCTTTCTCTCTCTCCCTCTCTCTCTCCCTCTCTCACCCTCCCTCCAGCAGGGGTGACCATGTATCTCCTCTAAACCAAGACACCTCTTTTCTGTCCCTCTGTCACCTGGCACAAAGCTACTCTCCCTCTAATTGAGAGATATTTGTCTTTCAAGTTATTTGGTGACCTCAGAGTTTTGCTGCATATGCTGGTCATCACATAATTAGTAATATTATACAAAACATTTATGTCAAATTTATAAATTTATAAAAAGTAAAATCCAAAAATTACTCTAACACAAAATTAAGTAAACAAAAAACTTCAGTAAAAAAAGACAATCCTAGGCCTAGAACATAAAGTCTTTCTTAGCACACGCCAATACTGTTTAATAAAAATACAGTGATAGCTGGCCAAAAATTGCACCAAAAGTCTTACCACTTCAATATCAGAAATCAAGTGAAATCACAAAAATGCAAACAAATATGATCCTACTGCTCTGTGTCATTATAACATTACTTTCTAGACAACGGAAAGTACTTTGATTAAGCATTAATACATCAAATCAAAGTCTCTCCACCTGATGATATAAACAGAAACTATATCAGTTTCAAAGCTAACTTATTTAAAGATTGATAATACGTGTTTGTGTATTACACACACACACACACACACATATCATCATCATCATTTAACATCCGTGTTCTATGCTGGCATGGGTTGGACAGTTAGACAAGAATCCAATGGGTGTCTGCTTTGGCATGGTTTCTATGGTTGGATACCCTTCTCAATGCCAACCACTTTATAGTATGTACTGGGTATTTTTGTTTGTTTTTTTGTTTTTGTGCCAAAGGCACTACTGAGTTTACCATGTAACTCACAAGTCAACAAACACAAGGAGAGAGGATGCTGTGTCTGTATGTTAGGTGATAGTTAAGGTATAAGGGAAGAGGATGGGGTAGAGCAGGGTCTCCTTTTGGAGGAGCTACACAACTACTCACATTAAGGAGAGAGAGTGGTATTAGGTGATTGATTGGGGTGCTCATATATATATATATATATATATATATATATATACACACACACATATATATGTATACACACACTCACACACACACACACAAAATAATATATATATACATATTTTTTTATGAAGTAAATTGTTATGGCCAGTCAGAGAGTGGCCATTGGTTTCACACTTATAAAGTTCTTAGCTGTATAGGCGACTCATCAGACTCTAATGACTAGAGACACATAAGCTCTGTCGGTGCAGCTGGAATCCCATTCAAGCGACACCTGAACAACCACAGGTCCTCTTTTAGGATATCGGAAGGGCACAACATAATGTCCCTGGCCAGCCACGTATGCCACTTAAAAGATGGAGGAACCCCATACATAATCAAATGGAAGCCCCTTGAACAGCCGGGAGCTTATATTGTAAGGGAGCAAACGTTGTAAGCTTTGCCTAATAGAGAGAGAAAGGATCTTAAAAACACTCACTCAACCCGAGGACCTTTTTAAACTCAAAAAAAGAGATATGTGGTCAATGCCCCCACCTCAAACGCTTCTTACTTCAAGCGTGGAACTGCCCATTCATTGATTAAATCCGAAATTATCACAGCAGTTGGAACTGATAACCCGTTCCAACCACATCACCAGTAGCATCTTTTGTGTTTATAAAAATAACTGACCATCACATATTCCTACTTCCAGTTGAAAAGAGCTTATGTGTCTGACAAGTCACCTATACAGCTAAGCACTTTATAGGTGCGAAACCAATGGCCACTCTCTGACTAGCCATAGCAATTTACTTCCTAAAAAATACATTACTGCTCTAATGTTTTAGAGTGTGCTTCTTTTTCAGATATATGAACTACTGATGGTATATATATATATATACGTGTTGAAGGGGTTAGTCTTGGTTAGGTGGAACCTACACCTCAGATATTAAACATTTGAATCATGTTATACAGTAATTACGTGTAAAAAATAAAAGGGTAGTCTCTACTTACCATTACGTGTTAGGCGTGTCCCTTGTTCAGTCGCCTACATATACCTTATTTCTAGCTATGACAATACACGTGTTTCGCTAATTCAAATTTTTAATATCGGATGTGTAGGTTCCACCCAACCAAGACTAACCCCTTCAACACTTGTATTTATATATATGTGTGCGAGTGGTTAAGGTAGAACAACAATAGCACAAGCCCTCCCCCAGTATTACCCGTGTCATGCCTCCCCCTCCCGCAGCAAAGCTAACAACACGTAGCAGCCGAATGTTTGATGGTATTGCGATACATATTAGCTAACCTCCCTCGAACTCAATCCTTACTGTTTTTTTGTTCTTCTTAATGGACACTTTGTATAATTCACTCTTAGATACACTTTGTCTGAAATGTAGACTATGATCATAGATTTGTTCGTAGCAATTTGCAAGGAAAGGATCAGAATCTGACTTCGACAGGATTTGAACACATTACGTAGAAAAGCAAACTAAATACCGCATGCACCGTCTACTTGGCGCTCTAACCATGCTGCTAATTCGCCATATTGATTAGAATTAAATCTCCCGGAATCTGTGCAGGATTTAGGACAAATGAGGGCCTTGTACTAGTTAAGTTATTATAAAGCCCCCTACTTTGGACAGCCAGGCATAAATTCACCGTAAAAAATATTTGAGCATGAAGATGCCCCCCCCCCCTTTGCCTGGTCAATGAGGCCCTATGCTTCAGCACACCTAAGCAAAATGATAAATCCGGAAGAGCCTGATGGAATACGAGAATCTTTAGTTAAACAAAAAACGTGGAGAATTGTTCACGTATGTTTTGCGATAGTGGGATCCTATTAAATGTACAACATATGGTATAATATACGATGAGATATATAGACAAGAAAACTAATTCATCCGTTTCTCTCTTTCTTGAAATCGTTGAAGAAGTCAAGAAAGAATGCATTACATAGCGGCACCAAGACACGTTCCAACGCGACTAACACTTTTGTGGACTCGTTAAGAACGAATGGAGTGTGTTATAGATTTTCAATTTATTACAAATAATCAATCGTTGGGAGATGGAAGAACGAGTGGAAAATAAGATGGTTGGTAGGCCAAGCCGCCCCAAATTATAATTACTAAATTATTCAGCGTTAATTACCATCGAGTACTAAACTGCACACCAGATGATACTTGAATGGTTCTAGAAGAGGTTACTAGCAATCGTTTTACTATTTTTTTTATTTCTCGAGACTATTATTTTCTTTTGACGTTTAGTCTCCAGCAAGGCGCAATAGAGCCTATTTGGAGAAAGAGACGGTGAGAT
>JAOPUL010007128.1:8562-26624 GCA_027564515.1 Octopus rubescens
ACACACACACACACACACACACACACACACACACACACACACACACACACACACACACACACACACATATACATACGCGCGCGCACACGCCCGAAAACACACATGTATATATGCATTTTTATGTATATATATATATATACAATACATGTGTGTGTATTTTGACTTGACAGTTAGTCCTGCATACCAGCTCACACCATACGCATACATACATATATTTATACAAAAATGATATATTAGCGACAGGAGCAGTATCAGTACCGATGGTCTGGGAGCTAGAATTGATAGGGATTTGTATCCATACTTGCGATATACAGTGTGCTTTTGCACCAAAAGCCAATATGAGAATTTAGGCTTTGTTCTCTCAAAAGCCTATATGAGAATTTAGGCTTTGTTCTCTCAAAAGCCTATATGAGAATATAGGCTTTGTTCTCTCATCGTGTCTACTGCAGTAAAATTTGTTCTAACTTAAATATTACCTCTCTTAAATATTACCTCTCGATACATATATTTATGTGTGTGTATGTTTCTCTTCTGATTTTAATCATTTAAATTCTTCCTCTCAAGAAGGAACTGGTTTCTAACAAAGGTACAAAGCTCCATCATTGGAAGGTAGATAACAAAAACAATGTCACATTTTAAACCTGAGAAAAGTATTCCATAATCTTACTGTTCGGCTCACATATTGTATTTGTAATTTGCTAGTCAGTTGGTTAATTTTCTTTCCCTTTTTTTTAATTCAAGCTTATCCAGACTGACAGTTGGGCTCCAATTATTATTGATATAAATGCAAATTTGTAATATGGATATAGAACCTGGAGGTTTCGAAGAAGTTGTCAATATTTATATTCTTTCTCATTGATTTTCAAAGAGATATTCACACGAGTAGGACAGCTGACCTCTATGACGGTACATACCTTTTCTTGTCTGTACCAAAACAACAATATTCGGCCTGTTATACTTACACTTGACAGATGTTTTGATGGGAAAGATCCACCAGTATTCCTTGTGCTGATATTTGTGTACGTATTCAATAACAGGGGGATTCTCAATATTTATTTCAGGACAGTCTTTTTTTCTGAATGGCATTGTATATTGTTTTTTGTGACAACGTCATGTCGCATTGGCAGGTAGTAACTCGATGACATTTTTGAGCAGCTGCTAATCACTTGTGTGATGTCTTCCAGAGAAATATAACATTAATCTACATTTTCGATTGCATCTTGAAACTCCAAATTCTTCACCGTCTCTTTTGTTGATTAGGTATTTAGTAGCAATCTCCTGTTCTTGGAAGGCAAATGCATAGCCTTCGAAGTGTGATGTGATGTAGCGGTCACGAGCTCAAGGGAGGCTCCACCTCACGTCAATGTTACTATCTTCTTCAAGTCTTCAGGAAACATAAACATGCAAAGTCTTTCTTCTTTTTTTTTTGGTATGATGAGCGTTTCACCTCCAGGTCTTCTTGAGATATGCTAGTCCAGCTGATTTGGGGTTGTATGGGATGTCATCAGGAAGAGAGTGTTTCCTGAGAAGCTCACTTCCAACATGTAGGATGTTGTTCTCTTCACTGTATGTATGTATGTATGTATGTATGTATGTATGTATGTATGTATGTATGTATGTATGTATGTATGTATTCAATTCAATTCAATTTATTGGCAATAATAGCAAAAATAGCTTCGGCCATGTAAGGTAAAATGTTTAAATAAGAACAATGTCAGGGGAATTGGGGGTTAGATGTATGTATGTATGTATGTATGTATGTATGTATGTATGTATGTAATTATATATATATATGTACACATCTTATAAGACCTTGTCTTGATTAGCATATATTTCCAGTATTATAGGTGCTAGTAATCGAGAGCCTATCAAAGCAGTTTTTAGAGAATAATTGAAGAGTAATAATACATTTTACAGATTTAGATTATACTTTCTTCTCTTTTGCAGGTATATTATCTGATGTTTGTGATCTTAGCAAAAAAGGATGGTTTAAAGATTTACAGTTCCTTTCAATAAATTCTCCTCCAAACAATGAAAACCCTTATTCAATCAGCTGCCACCTTATTGCTATTTTAAACACTGGCCAAGTACAATACATCACCTTTGTTGATGGTTCCTACACCATGAAAACACTTCTACCTGCGTGAGTTGTTCATATTTATCTTTTGTCTTGTTTTTACTCGTTTCAGTCATTGGGCTGTGGCCATGCTGGGGCTCTGCTTTGAAGGGTTTAGTTGAACAAATCAACCCCAGTACTTATTTTGTTAAGTTGGGTTCTTATTCTATGGGGGGGGGGTGACATACACACCTAAACAATGACACACACACACACACACACACACACACACACTGTTTCTGTCTCTCTGTTGTACTTTAACCTCTCATCACCTGACACACTGCCACTTCCCTCAATTCTATTCTCCAATCATTAGAGGGGTCTTGTCTTGCAAGTTATTTGGTAATCTCACTGGTAATTGTGCCATGCAAAAAGCACCCAGTACACTCTGTAAAGTGGTTGGCATTAAGAAAGGCAACCAGACATAGAAATCATACGAAAGCAACCAGTAGAGCTTGGCACAGTCCTCTGGCTCACCAGCTCTTGTCAAACTGTCCAACCCAGGCCAACATAGAAAACATGTTAAATGGTAGTGATGATGATGATGATATATAATGGGCTTCCTTGCAGTTTCCATCTACCAAATTCACATTTGTCTAAGGTACCATGCAGTGGGACTGAACTTGAATCCACATAATTACAAAGTTAGCTTCTTAATCACACTGCCATTCCTGCACGTATTTATTTTGATTAATTAATTAATTACTTAAGGGGTGACAGTGATGGGTATAAATACAGGGTTATGACTAGTTCAAATATACTTGGGTCAAATTCGAACCCATAAGGAAGCCACTCACTGTGTTTTGTCATGGAGAAAATTCCTCGCTATAGACAAATGGTGTAAATACACCTAAAATCAGCCTGCAGTTCCACCTACTCAGACTGTGATAGTCTGGGTAGTTGGAACTGCAGGCTGATTTTAGGTGTATTTACACCATTTGTCTAAAGCGAGGAATTTTCTCCATGACAAAACACAGTGAGTGGCTTCCTTATGGGTTCGAATTTGCCCCAAGTTTATTTGAACTAGTCATAACCTTGTATTAATTAATTACTTGTTCATTCATTCATTTTTTATTTTACTGCTTTTTCTTACACTATGGTTTTTCTCTAATCATAAACAGCAACAGT
The DNA here is from genome assembly GCA_027564515.1 of Octopus rubescens. NCBI lineage: Eukaryota > Metazoa > Mollusca > Cephalopoda > Octopoda > Octopodidae > Octopus > Octopus rubescens. The sequence continues at coordinate 11,807 of JAOPUL010007128.1, forward strand.
CAAGAGAACATCTGCATCATAAATAAATAGATGAATCAAGGGCTATCATTCATTTATCTGTATATTACTTCTGGTGTCTTGCTGTATGTTCCTGGCAAAAGACATATTACACTTACATAGTGGATGTTTTTCAACTGAACTAACTCTGTGGCCTAAGCTTCATTCTTGTTGATAGCTATGCCAATACTTTTGTGAAAGGAACTAACTTTGAAATCTGTCATTGTCATACTCTCTTAATGAATAGGGCCAATCAATTGCTGATGGAGCCATCTGATTTCAGAACATCAAACTATTTATCCCATTGGTACATCAGATGTTAAATAAATATTTATGTTTTGTATTACTTGGCTAATATATTGAAATATCACTCACCTAATCCATATATCTTTCATTTGACTGACCATCATTACTCCATGATATCATTTAGTTTCAATTATTTATTGTGAAACCAAATGTAGTTACCACGCCCAGCTGTTGTGAATAAAAAGATGTAACAGTCATAGCTGATAAACATTAAGAGGCCAGCCTGCATTCTCTAGCACTCATAATTCTCTCAGTTGGATTTTCAACTCTAAACTCTGTACAAGACTCTAGCTCTCTTATACTTAATATTGTCTTTATGTCTCTATTTAGGTCATCTAGACTTTCATTGGCCCATGGAAAAGGCTCTATAAAGTACTTGTTGAGGTAGTGTGACCCGTCAGAGCAGATAATGTGTCTAGTCCAATATATCTGAGTTTTCAACATTGTCTCAACACTGATCAAACCTGTTCTGTCCAACACTTCCAAGTTTGTTGCCTTATCCTGCTACCCGAAGCCCATGAATAATTGTAGAATTGTAGAAATGTTGAAGCTACTTGAGATGCTTTCAGTGAAGTGTCCAGGTTCCATGTTTTATATCCATAGAGGAAGCACGTGAATGCAACTGCTTAAGTCACTTTGATTTTTGCCATTAGTTAGACATTTTTGTGGCTCAACACACATAATCAGACACAGCAATTGGCTAGCTTTGTGGATGCATGCAGTTATCTCCTTGTCAGGAGAACCACCAATAGATAGTCATCATCAAAGAGAGCCATGAATGGTTCTAAGTTACTTAAGACAATCATTGACCTTCAGATGGTCCCTTTTGTGAAAATATTGGGAGGATAAGGTGTTGATCCTGAAGTATGTTGGTAGAGGACCTCTGTTTTGCAGAAACTAATTGGTATTAAGAAGGGCATCCAGCCATAAAAATCTTACTAAAGCAGGTATTGATGCCCTCTGGCTAGTTGGATCCTGTCAAATCATCCATCACATACCAGCATGGAATACAAATGCTAAATGATGATGATGATGAATTGCAAGTCCAAAGAGTTCACAGCCTTTGCAAATCTATTGACAATGATTTGAAGGTCATTCTTAGAAGGTATCAAAAGAGTGCAGTCATCTGTAAACATTGCTTTGAGTAATCAATTCACAAATATGTAAATGGGAACCATAGAGGGGAAACACTTAACTTCTTGTTGCAATAAGAGCATTTAATAACTAATAAGAGATTCATTAGCTTATATTGCTGTGCTAAAAAATCAGCTCATATTGTGATTTTAGTGTCTTGCAATAATTGTTTCTAATTTAGGCACAAAGTCAGAAATTTTGAAGGGAGGGGTCTAGTTGATATCATCAACTCCTGTACTTGACTAGTACTTTATTTTATTGACTCCAGAGGAATGAAAAGAAAAGCTGACTTTGGCAGGATTTGAACTCAAACTGTAAAGAATCAGAAGGATTGTTACAATTTTTTTCCTATGCTCTAATGATTCTGCTAATCCACTTCCCTAGTGTCTTGTAATAATGGACACATGGTATTGACCTACAAATCTTAAGTTTAAGATTCACAACATGCATTTTGTTGTGTATTTGGGCAGCACAGCTGAGTCTACATATTTCAGTTCGCTTGGTTGTCTGAAATAACTACCAGGCTTTCTGGAAATGTTATCTGAGTTATACTGATGTACTGGTCCTGCAAAATCCCTATGATCTAAGGAGATATTTTTTACATTTTTTATACTGCCAAGAGTATGAGATAATTTCTTTAAGAAAACCAAAACATAGGTACCAATACTACTTTCTGGAAATTGGTTAAAGTTAAAGAAGTTGCAATGATATATGAATATATAGAATTTTATAAACCTTCTAAGGCAACATGGAATAGAGAACAGGTTAAAACAGGTGAATAAACTTGCATAGTTTTGACAGCATCATAAACACATAATGGTTGGTATTCTGATTTTGAAAGTTTTTGAAAACAAAAAAGTGAAAATGAGTCACACAGTTTTAAGTACCTTACCCAAAAGAGAACTTTTAATGTATCTTTCTAATAGATAAGAGATAATATTTCTGCTGCTCTGTTTGCTTAGATCTAAAAGTGACTCCTGATAACTGTTTCGCTATATAAAACATTGCAAGTATATTATCTCATGGGAGATGCATGACAAAAGTAGTAATATATCAATAAAATAATGAACGTCTAGCTGAAAAACAGAGAGCTGATACCCTTTCACTATTATTTCAATTTGTTAATTGCCAAGACACTGAAACCTAAAATGGCTTGGTCTGTCTAGCTGTAAATAGGTATTACAGAGCAGAAAAAATTTCAAATTAAATGTAGCAGTATACTGTATATTTAATAAGTGTTTCATTGTATTACAAAAGTGTGTCTGTTTAATTTTGAGAGTATACTATGAAGCAGGATGAACTTTGTAAAGTTGACTTGTCCCTTATATCTACTAGATGAATTATTTAGTATGTCACCTGTGATTCAATAGCTTATGGGAGTCATTATCATCGGTACCATCATCTGAATCATCATTACCATTATCTGAGATTTAGTAATAAATATTCTAAATCAGTGAAAGGAAAAATTTGTAGCTCCTTTTCATGTTCGAGACTTCAATTGTATAATCATCTTCATTTGATCATTGATTATATAACATTAATTAATTTTCAACACTATAAAGTGGAAAGTTAGCAGAAATGGTAATTAAATACTTTGCCATATTTAGTTCCATACCACTACATTCTAGATTTAACTTAGTTTTTCATTCCTGTAAATTTGAGGAGTGATCTTCAGTGAAATCAAGACACACTTATCATATACCGAGGGATCAGTTCGGTCAGCTGTGTTCACTCTTCAACAATGTTGTGGCCATGTAACAATGTAAGAAATCAATACTATCAATGTATTGGTATTAAATTAATCTTAAACTTATTTTAATTTATGGGTTTTTTTTATATACATTATTTTGTTAATATTCACAGATCAAAGTTTGCAGAGGCAGCTCTTAATAAAGTTACACCTATTTCTGGAAAAAATGAGTTGGTACTGTACATTTTTTTTAAAAGTCCTTATTAAGATTTATTTACTTTTATTTGTATTTGTAATTTTTAACATTTCATTTGCCTCTGTTTACCCTAGCTGTTCATAAATGGGAATTACATTTCCACCTTATCATTTCAAAGTTTCTGCTCACTACCAAGAGTGTATCTTACATTGCTCTCAACAATGCACTCTAAAGCTTGCTTTCATCCTCACCAAACTATTCAATTTTTATGTTAGTCTATGGAAATATACTAGAGCATGTCCCATTCCCCCAAAAGTAAACATCTCTGAGCTACTAATCAATTGTTCTTACTTCCAGCATCTCAGGGGTGATGGAAACAGTTGTAAAAATTACTTTCTTTATCAATTTGAATTTCTTCCACTGACCACCAATATGGCTTCAAAAGAGTCATATATACAAGCGATTTACCATCCTGTTATTCACTTTTGGTCTCTAATTCTTGAAATCCCCAGCAAAAGCAATATTTTTATAGATGACATCAGAAGCTAAATTAAACACTTTAGCCTTGATCAGCTGCTGAGCCTCTACAAAGCTCAAGTAAAACCAATATTTGGAATATTGTTCACACATCTCAGACAGTATGCTGTTATATATATATAAGTATTTTAGATTGCACAAAAGACTATCTGGCTGATTGGCAACAATTTATCTCAGACATTTTTGCTCTGATTTCTGTGACACTACAATGGCCTTTGCTACCACTATCTTCTCTTCTCAACATTCCTAGTGCATATCACCTCTTAGATCCCATGCATAACACTTGTTCCTAACCTTTCTCTCTTTCCAGAACAGTCTTCTGGAATTTATCCCACCTACCCATGTTTTTCTGTATATGTCAACCTGTAGGTAATGAAACTGAATATCAACCACATCAATATGATCTGACTGAAAGGATCAGCAAAGTCCGTAGGCACCTTTCCTCATTCTCTGGCTAATTTATGAATGACAAAAAAAAAGGACACTATCTGTGACTCTCTGAGAAAGATTTATTTTTTGTTCATTTCATATGAAAATAGAGTTACATCTGACTCTTAGGAACTTTTCTAAGGCTTAGAAGGTATTCTTGATTTTGTCTTCATCATTAAGTATCTATTCAATAAACAAGCAAAAATGTCTAAGAAGAAACATTGAATATTTTAGGTTAAATTCTTAAAAATAAACGCAAAGATATCTCTCATTCTTTTAGGCTAAGAGATGTGTTTGTGTTTTGTTTTGAACAAACATTTTTGCTGTGTATCCTGGTTTTATAAAAGGTACACATTGTTTCTACATGCTGTAAAAGCTGACTAAAAGGGCTGGCATTAGGAAGGACATCTGACCATAAAATAATGTCTTAGAAGAGGAGCCAAGATGGATAAAGTGGCATGGGGCCTGAAAGACTAGAGAAAATAGCATTAAGATTATTGCTGTTTTATGTTTGCATTTTTGTCATGCTGCTATAACTGGGAAGTGCTGTTATATTTTAGTATTTATCTTTTGTGTAGTTGTTTTAGTTGGAGGCCCTTGATACCAATGTCAATAAAATAAATACCAGTTAGATACTGGTGATGATATATTCAACTATACCCACTGCCAAAATTTGTGGATTTGTGGCCTTGTATCTGCTTCTGTTAGAAATCATTATCAATGTGATCAATGATGGAGTTTATCAGATTCATTAGAATACAAAATATTTTATGGCACTCTATGTTTTCAGCTGAAATCATCCTGTCACGGTTAACTTTGTCATCATCTTTCTGAAATTGATAAATTAAGTAGTTAGCAGGAATTGGAGCTGCTACTATTCACTGGCAGAATCGTTAGTACACTGAGTGAAATGCTTAGCAGTATTCTGTCTGTCCTTATGTTCTGAGTTCAAATTCCGTTGAAGCCAACTTTGCCTTTCATCATTTTGGGGTTGATAACATAAGTACCAGTTGAGTACTGGGGTCGATGTAATCAACTTAAATACTCTTAGGTAAGAGTATTAAAAACTGCACCCTTCTGCCAAGCTAGTATGGCAGAGTAGGCTCATCAGACTAGTATGATCTCAAGCTCAACTTCACACCTCCACATCAGACCATAGTTGGTGAGAGAACATGCCGAGGGCTTCGTCCTGCAGTGGACTGAACATAAGCAATCCAATCCAATTCAATCCAACTATTCACTACACTCTTCTCCCAAATTTGAAGCTTGTGCATCATCACCATCACCATCAACAGTTTATGCGTGTTTGCCATGCTGGCATAGGTTATACAGAACCACATTACACATATGTTCTGTTTTTAGTATGTCTTCTATAGATGACTTCTTTCTAACAATATCTATAGTACTGAGTGCATTTTATCTATGTACATTTTACTTGGCACCAGCACTAAAGTGGTTGTCATGTCTTTGGCAAAACTAAAGAAACTTCTTTACTCTATGTCTCCATTCATATGCCAACCACTTTATGGAGTGTTCTGGGTGCATTTTATTGTAGTAACAGCACTAGAGTGGTTGCCTTGACTCTGGCAAGGCTAAAAATTCTTTTCTATTCTACATTGTTTCCATTCATCAATACAATGGAACCAAGTGGGGTGAATAGGAGAGAGAGTGATGAAATAGATAGAACCAAAAGAGAGAAGGTAACAGAAGAGAGAAAATATGATGGAACACAGAGATAGAGGTCAAGATTGTTGAGTGGCATAATGGAAGAGTGATAATGATAGACAGCTACATGCTGTTTGTGGATAAAGAGATTGGATAGAAAAGCAGCATGATAGGGAAGAAAGAATGATAGGAGAGAGGCAGAGTGATGGAAGAGGAGAAGTAAGGTAAGTGAGGGAGAGAAGGATTAGACAGTGGTGGGAAAGAGAGAGTAGTAGATGTTCTTGTCCTTGTTGAAACCCTCATTTTACCTTACATGGCCGAAACTATTTTTGCAATTATTGCCAATAAATTGAATTGAATTGAATTGAATTGACCAAAGATATCTATAATCAAAAACATTTCCAACCATCATCATCTGGCATTTTATTGACATAAATTAACTTGTCGTTTTTTAAAAGACAATAAGATGAAAGTATGGATGTTTTGCTGCTATTTTTGGCATATCAAAGGATCATCAAGAGGCTTTTTTGGCTAGTGGTTGTAATGGTCGTGGTGGTGGTGGTGGCAGTGGCGGTGGCGGTGGTGGCGGTGGTGGTGGTTTTAATTTGTACAAATCTTTCTCAGTTCACCCAATAGCAGCTACTCAATCAAATGGAGTAAAGTAATTACAAAACTAACAACGAATGATATGATTTTGTTGATTATAATTCTTTTCTCTCAAAGAGAAAACCTGGTAGTTTATTTTGTAATTTTAGTTTTTGTTGTTTTTCTCTCATCTCATTTTGTAGCTTCTGATGACATTCAATAATGGTGTGATTCTGCTAACTGAGGTCACCAATGACCAAACTCTCTGTGAACTGAAGTTGCCACTTACTTATAAACCTCTGCCAATATGGGATCCTGTTGTTGCTACAGTTCAAATAAAACCAAATCCTTTGCAAGAAGATGCTATGTTATTTGAGGCCACATACGTTTATGTTAATGGTATGCATGTTATATTATTTAGTACCATATTCTATAATGTTGTTTGTTTATCCATGATTGTACAGAGCTCTTATCAAAGACATCCTTGTTTTGGCTATCTGTGTGTAGGCCTGGCTGTATGGTTAAGGAGTCTATTTTGCAACCACTTGGTTCTGTGTTCTATCCCACTGGGCAAGTATTTTCAACTATAGACTTGTACTGACCAATATATTGTGAGCGAATTTGGGAAACGCAAACTGTGTAGATGCCTGTTATATACATATCATCATCATCATCATCATCATCATCATCATCATCATCATCATCCTCATTTTAATGTCCACTTTTCCATGCTCACATAGATCAGATGGAATTCATTGAGGTAGATTTTATAAGGCTAGATGCCCTTCCTGTTGCCAACCCTCACCTGTTTCCAAATGAGGTAATATTTTGTGCTTAGCTGGACATGTTTTTTACGGAAGATTGGAAACAAAGGACACCACTTGTATGATGGGAGACACCCATTTATACTTGATATCAAAACAAGGAGGCATTGACACATATACACATACACACCTATACACACATGATAATCTTTCATTTCCCATCTATCATATCCACTCACAAGCCTTTGGTCAGCCCAAGGCTATAATAGAAGACACTTGTGCAAGGTGCCACATATTGAGACTGAACCTGAAGCCATGGCTGGAAAGGAAACTTCTCAAACACTCAGCCACATCTACTTCTTACAGCATGGGATAGCAATTTCATGGATGCATTGCATTTATTTTTAAAAAATCAACATGACATGATTCACTACAGCCTACCCGCAATTTCAAACAAGGGGATGAAGGGGTTGCAGATCAGGTTCCTGCTGAGGGAAACATGGGTAGAGTTGAAGGGTGGGTGAAGCAAGAACCATGAGCTGGGGAAGATAGAGAGATACAGAAGAGTGGAGGTGGCAAACTGCAGGAGTAGTAAAGATGATACGGTCACTGGGGATGAGGGGACAAGAGAGATATGATATGGTTAAACATCAATAATTTTTTTCCATGACAAACAGGTTTTTCCTAATAACTCTTAAATTTGATGTAACTGATGAGAAAGGACAGATTTTTTGCAAGGCTTGTGAATTAATTTTAATACAATTATAATTTTTTTCAGACTACTAACTTGATCATTAAAGAAAGAGTGGTTTTAATATTTACATCTACACTATGTTTCAATCAGTTTGATCTACATACACATCCAGAATAAGACACCTTAAGACCTGAAAATGATTGGAGATCAAACAGATCAAAACATGTAGTGTAGATGTTACATACAAGGGTGGGCTGACAAGTTCATAGGTGACCATGAAGGTGTGATGCTAGAGCTGTAAAATCTTATTAATAACTGCATTGTTTGTTTTTTCAGGTAAGCTGACATCTGACTGTTCAAAGAAGACTTCAAAAGTTGCTAGTAGCAACTTCTCTTGAAAATGGACAAGCCTCATCAACAGTGCAAAAGTGAGCAGCTAAATTTAGGAGAAGGAAGACAGGTGCTTGACTATGAATATGTTATTAGCATATTCTGTGAGAGTGTTGAGAATATTCTGCGCGATGAACTTGGCATGATGAAGGTTTCTGCTGAGGGGATATGCCATCTCTTCATACACCTGATCAAAAGCACACCAGGCTGATCACATTATAGAAAAATCTGACATAGTTTGAGGCAGATTCAGCTGGTTTCCTTGAACTTTTCCTAAGCCAGGATGAGTGTTGGGTTCATCACTTTGAACCAGAGACAAAAAGACAATCCATGCAGTGGAAACACTCCTCTTCACCTGCTCCAAAGAAAGCTAAGGTCATTTCATCTGCAGGGAAGGTGATGGCCTCAGTGTTTATTGACTATCTTCAAAAGAGCCACATCATCAATGGAGAGTGCTATGCCAACTTGCTGAGGCTATCAAGACCAATGGCTATGAAGACCAATGGCTATCAAGACCAAATGGCTATCAAGACCAAATGCCCAGGAAAAATGACGAACAGGGTGTTATTCTATCAGGATAATGCTCCGGCACACAAGTCCTTGGTTTCAATGGCTGCTGTGCATGACTGTGGTTTTTAACTGGCTCATCACCCTCCCTATTCTCCTGATTTGGCTACATCTGGCTATCATCTGTTCCCCAACATGAAAAAACACTTGGCTGGGAACCAGTATTGCAGTGATGATGATGTCATATCTGCTGTTGTTGACTTTTTTTACTAACAGGATGAACGCTTCTTCACCAATGGGATCTAAGCACTGCAACACCGATGGAAGAAGTGTGTGAGATCTGCAAGGGGGTCTATGTTGAAAAATACAACTCATTTGGTCACATTCCATGAGAGTATCTTGGTTAGCCTATGAACTTTTCAGCCGACCCTGGTTGTTATAAGTGCTTGGTATCTTGGGCAAATGTCTTCTACTTTCATCCTAAGCTGACCATAGCCTTATGAGTGGATTTGGTAAATGGAAACTGAAAGTTGCCTTTTCTACATACACACACATATGTATGTAGATATGTATATATGTATGTACATGTGTGTGTGTGTGTATGTGTATACAGAGGTATTTGTGGACATATTTGGTAATTTACTAAAACCAAATTTGTGCACATGTTCTCAATCAGTTTTCTTATAAGAACATTCTTTGAATCTGCCTTCAGCTTTCTTGTTTGTTTCAATGCAGGACCGGAATCATTAACATGACTGCACTAAATGGTCCTTATTCATTTTGGACACCACTTGGACAATGCTGATCTTCAGTGAAGCTATGGTATTGTGAGGATGTCAATTAGTCTCCCTTTCAACAACTTTCCAAACATAGAAGTCCATGGGATTTAAATCTGGCAAGTTTGGAAGCCACAAGTTTGGTTTTATATGAATGTAAAAATTGTTTGACATCTATTCTTAGGTTATGTGTGCTTGGTGAGAAGGTGCTGAGTTTTGTTGAAACATGCATGGCCTTTAATGCATACTTCATACATCCAGAGCTTAACAACTGTCTCCTGTGGAAACATATGAGGTGGCATGATATGACCTTTGTTGCCTACCACTCCTAAAACAATCACAGTTGCTTGAAACTTAATGTGTATCACTCTGGGGACAGAAGTTGCACATAACCATATGTCATTCCTCCTGTTAGACTTTTGCTCTTTGTCAAAGTTTTTCGCATTAGAGAAGAACCAAAGCATGCCATATTTATGATGGTTTTTAACCTTAAAAAGTAACTGCTTAGTGCAGATCAAAAGGTTTGCCTGTGTCTTTGCAGACATGAATTAGCCTCTCCTCAGTACATGACTTGTATCGAATGTCATTGTGTGCCACAGTTCTGATAGTTCACTCTAACACCTGAAGTTCTTTGGTGATAGCTCTCATGGGGGTTTTTCATGGAGGATCATCAATAATTTTTTTGGATGATTTGTGAAGTCCTTATTAGTGTCTGAATGTTTTGAATGTTTTTCTCTTTGATACAGTTGAAACATACCTGCCAGAGGCTTCCAGTTCCTTCCAAACTTTGTGTTCAAGAGTTCTTGCAACATTTAGAAAGTTGGCAATTTCTATATCACTGTATTCCTTATATATGGCAACAGTGACTTTATGTCTTTTCATTTTTTGTGTTAGCATTTTATCTGGCATGGGGGATCTAAAAGAAATAGAAACCTTTTAATTGATTTGATGTGAGTAATATACTGATAATTAAACATGTATCAGTATCATGTATCAGTATCATACAAGTGGTATTATTTGTTTTCAACCTACTGTATAATCATGTCTGGTCATGAAGAAAAATTAACTTGTTTGAAAACAAGTGAGGGTTGGTGAAAGGAAGGGCCTTTAGCTATAGAAAATCTACCTAAAAAAATTCCCAAGACCTATGCAAGCATAGAAAAGTGGATGTTGTTGTTGGTGGTGTTGCTATTAGTATTATTATTATCATCATCATCATTATTAATTTTATGAAGATGATGGTTATTATTATTATTGTGAGATTTTCTTCTTCCATCAATTTTGTTTCCATTTCTTGCTGAATGTCTTCCCGACACCTAGGGCAAAGAAACTCATTGTATACATTGATAGGCCATTAAAATAAACACAGCGGCACACACGTTTGTTCATTTACAAAATCAAATAAAGTTATGTAGGAAAAAACATTATTTACATGGAAGGTTAGTTCTCACAGTGACAATGCTCTTCTCAATACATATCATGTACCAGTTAAAACAATCTTTCACACTTCTTGCAGGGATGGTAAACCAGGCATCATTCTCAAGTAAATTTCAGTTCCTATTTTGATCATTTCTATTGCTCCTATAGTCACTGATATTGTAATTGCTTTGAGATGCCACATTGTTTTGATTTCAATGAGCAAATCGTTTTATTTTCTGAGCTTGTCAACAAATTCTTTTGCTGCAATATTATGATCACAGAGGAAACTCATGTCAATCAATAAACAGACATAAACAAACATTATTATTTTATTCTTTTACAACAATATCCAGTTTATTAACTTTGTTGGTTCTGTCTGTATGTAGAGGACCAAAGAATCATTACAGTTTCTCCCTCAGTTACAGCCTCAGGGTAATGATTATACCACTTGTTGGCAGTTTTGATTTTATAATGCCAACATATTAACCAGTGTAGATATTGACCCATTCTGACATGCCTTAATTCACACTCTACTGGTGTTAAGACTTTACATCCAGAGATTAAGTGGTCCACTATTTCAATTGCATCATTGCAGAATCAGCATTTTGGATCTACTCCATTTTTCATTACATTGGCTTTGTAACTCCAGGTCAATAAGCTTTGATCTTCAGCAGCTAAGATGAAGCCACCACTCTCTGCCTTTAGCCCCGAGTTTCGTAGCACTGATGGGAGTGCTTCTAGTCAATATCAGCTTGTTTGCTATGGGCCACATATTTGCCATGCAGAGGTTTCTGCTTTCACCTACCAGCCAATTGTTCATGAACTTTTTTCTTTGCAACAACAGTTGTCACACTTCTTTCAGGCTGTCCAGCCTGTGTATCATTCATGAAATCACTAGCTAATGTTTTACTCTCTTTCGAGATTGAATGAAGCTGCTTACATCCCTCAGGATTTTCAACAAGTTTTAACATCCTGTCGTTAGTTGAAGATATTTGACCAGTCCAATTGTGGTGATTTTGTAAAAAAAGTTCAATCTGGATCAAACTTTGACCTCCTTGGACTCTGGGAAGGTTAAGATGATCCATGTCTGCCTTTGGGTGGTGCATCTTATTACAATTCAGCAGCTTACGAATTTTCTATCAATTTTCTTTATTTCACTGATATTCCAGTTTAACACAGATTTCAGAACTGCTCATACACTCCTTTAACATTCTTTCCTGATCTTCTCTTTCATGCTTGCATGCTGAATGCCAGAGCCTTCATTTATTCCTAAGTATTTGTAGGTTTGTTCTTGCTCAAGTTCTCTTATAACTGTGTCAACATCTAACACGACTGAATTTCTGGTCTTCAATTTCCCTTCTTGGAAAGTGGCTTTGGCACTCTTATCAATACTAGACTCCATCCTGGTGTCATCCCTGAATGCTTTCACAATACTTAATAGGGCTTCAAGCTCATCATTGTCTTTGTCATATAGTTTTAAGTCCTCCATATAAAATAGATGGCTTATTTTCCTGTTGTAAATTTTATACCCATATCCTGTTTTGTTAAGTTCACTTGTAAGTGGTATTGGAGCTATGCAAACAAATTAGAGGTGAAAGTGAGTCACCTTGGAAAATGCCACAGTTGATGTTAATATTGTTTGAATCTAGTATTCATTTAGAGTGATATAATTGGATATTCGTATTATACAACGACAAATTATGCTTCAGAAAGTTTGAAATTGCAGGAGAAATGTTGAAGATGTCCAGCGATTTCAAGATCCATGAATATGGTATGCTGTCAAAAGCCTTTTTGTAATCAATCCCTGCAGAACTGAGATTTCTGCGCTTGTTGTGACAGTTCTCAAGGATCGTGCAATTAATTAAGAGTTGATCTTTGCATTCGTATGAGCCTCATCAGCACCCTTTTTGTTCACTAGGGGAAATATTGTTCTCTTCCATATGTTTTCTCCACAAGAATAGATATTAAAACTTTATAAGTGGTGGATAAACAGGTTATGGGCCAATAGTTTTTTTAACTTTGGTTTCATTATTCTTTGGGAGTAAGTAATACCACTTGCTAACCAGTCAGGTATTTTCTCAGGATCTTTCATATCTCTGAACAGCTGAACTAACTTTTTGTGTGCGCATGAGAGTGATGTGAGCCAGAAATTTGGCATCCTATCCTTACCAGGGGATATCCATTTATGAGCCTTTGTGAGTGTCATCCTTAACTCTGCTATTGAGATGTCTTCCCATGCTTGTTCTTATACATTTTGGTAGGATCATTCTGTGCATCTAATCCAATCTGCACTTTCATAGTATGTCTTCCCATCACTCCAAATATTTTTCCAAAAGTTTTCAACTTCTATGGAAGTTGGGTCTTCAATGGTTATTTTCTCTTTCCCTATTTCTCTGTAAAATGTTTTGGCATTTGCTTGTAAAAATTATTTCTTTCATCAGATCTTCGTATTCTTTGAGCCTTTGCTTGAACTTTTTGTTTCATTGTTTCTTTTGATGAAAATCCATATTTTCTTTTCATCTTTCTTCCTTTTTTGGATTTTATATCATTTCCACTGATTAGTTAATTTAATATTGATATTTCCCCCTTTCATTAATTCAATATCTTTTTCAATTTCACTTTTCCGGTGTGGCTTTCTTCTTAAGTTTGGTTTTCTTTGGGGTTTTTTTTAAGGTATACATCAGATGCGTAAATAATTTCATTTAACTCAGTAAGATCAGCTTTTAATTCTTGTATGATTTCTTTTGTTACATAGTTGCCAATTTTAATCTGTTGTTTATTTTGGTTTGTATTTGAGAGTTTACAAAGTGGTTCTCTATCATTCATACTAACTGCAAGTTAATTCAAAGTGTTCTGCTTCATTTCCATCATAGACGCTCTGTGTTCTTCAACAAATGTGTGGACTTCAAATACTATTTCTTTACCATTTACCTAGATATCTTTATTAGAAATTCAGGTTCATTAGAAATTCTTATTTCTTCAGGCCTTTGGCTAATTTGGTTCGATGACAGTCTTTCAATCAAGACTCATGGCTGGCTTCTCTCTTCATCTGATTCTTCATTTCCTTCCTGTCTTATACGTAAGTCATTTTCCACTGCATGATTATTTCAATATCTATTTCATTTTCCACAGCATGATTATTTCAATATCTGTAAGATATCTCTCCTAAAATTTGATAACTAGTTTTCATTCAAATAGGGACTGTTATCTTGATTTCATGTTCTCTATATTTTGTAAGAGTTTGCGGTGTCTCTCTCTTGAGATAACCTACCTAATGCATAGTAATAAGTATTTATTACTTCTTTATACTCTTCCCAAGTCTATTTGATCCTCTTACATTTTTCTTTTTGTGGTGGCTGTGGTGGTGGACTTGGAAGGCTTGAGTTGGGGCAGTTCCCATTCAAGTGACTATCCATGTTTGTATTTGGAGAAAAGCTTGTGCTAGTGGATGCCTTTTCGACCTCAGGCTGGCTCCCACTTGAGGGACGTACTTCCAGGTTAACCATAGAACAAGTAATTTGGTTTACTGTTTTAATTTTTCTTTCTGTTTCATAAAACACTTTGTGTTACATTAACATTATTATTATTAGGCCTTGTGTGGCTAATAAAGAGACAATTATTATTATCTCTTAGCATATAGCAATTGGCAAAGACTTTGCCAATTGCTATATGCTAATTGCAAAAATCAGTGGAAGGTGTTACACTGAATTTACATATATTGCAACGAGT
>JAOPUL010007183.1:0-13025 GCA_027564515.1 Octopus rubescens
AAAGTGGATGGAACTCGTGGAAGAGGTAGACCAAAGAAGTCATGGGATGAAGTTCTGAGGGACGACCTCTGTGCACTCAAGCTATCGGTAGAGATGACAAAGGAACGAGATACTTGGCGTCATTGCGGTGTTCAAAAAGACGCGCCCACATCGAGAAGTCCTGTTGCTATGAAGTGGCCGCTTTAGAGAGTCTTGGGGCTGTACTGTAAGGGCTAAGAATTGGAGCCGAGTTGAGATTAGAATCTTAGTGCCAAGAAGCAGCCGCATCGAGAGTCCTATTGCTATGCAGTGGCAGCATCGAAAGTCCGAGGGCTGCGCTGAGTCCTGGTCGAGAGCCCTGTTGCTAAGAAGCATCCTCATCGAGTCATGCTAAGAAGTGGCTGCGTTGTTGAGTCCTGTGGCTAAGTAAGCAGCAGCATCGAGAGTTCAGTTGCTAAGAAGCGGCCGTATTGCAGAAATATCGTGCCATGAGGTGGTTGTATCGAGAAAGGCTTGTCACTATGAAGCGACAGCATCGAAATTGTCATATCGAGAGTCCTGGTGCTAAGAAGTGGCTGCATCGAGAGTTTAGTTGCTAAGTAGAGGCCGCATCGAGAAAAACTGCAGCATTGACAAGAAGCGGCCACATCGAGGGTTCAGTTAAGTAGTGGCCGCATCGAGAAAGACTTGTTGCAGTGAAGCGGCAGCATTGACAAAGTCTTGCTGTTTGAGGCAGCAGCATCGACAATGTCCTGTTGTCGGCCCATTCGTGAGTCCAGTTGCTAAGAAGCGGCCACACCACGAGTCCAGTTGCTAAGAAGCGTTCGCACC
Source organism: Octopus rubescens (assembly GCA_027564515.1). NCBI lineage: Eukaryota > Metazoa > Mollusca > Cephalopoda > Octopoda > Octopodidae > Octopus > Octopus rubescens. The sequence goes on from JAOPUL010007183.1 coordinate 811, forward strand.
ACGAGTCCAGTTGCTAAGAAGCAGCCGCACCGAGAGTCCAGTTGCTAAGAGGCTGCATTGAGAGTCTTGGGTTAAAAGTGGCCGGGTCGAGAGAGCGAAGCCTTTTCTGGCAATACAAAGTGCCAAGGGGATGCAAAATACGATTCTCATTTGTCTGCTATGTGGTGCGGGAAGTGTGAACATATGCCCTCGGATGCGAGTTCCCACTCTACTTTGCTGTATAGAAATTTCTACGAAGAGGGTCCAGGTGCACTGGGCTATGTATATCTATTTATGTACTCTGCATTTGTCTGGCTGACTAACAGTTCCATGTCCACTTGCCCCCGGCCTGTATGTATCAACCCCCCCACCCACCGTCTACATATGTCGTTTGTCCTTGGTCCATATGTTCATCTGACTATCAATCGCCTGTGTGGTGCCACATGAAAAGCACTAATGACTAGTGCAGGTGGCACGATAAAAGCACCCAGCACATACTGTAATGTGGTTGGTGTTAGAAAGGGCATCCAGCCGTAGAAACCAAGCCAAATCAGACTGGAACCTGGCGTAGCTCCCCCCCCCTCCAACTCCGGTCAAACCATCAAACCCATGTCAGTATGGAAAACGGACGTTAAAGGAAGATGATGATGATATATATATAAAATGAATGTATATATATGTGTGTGTGTATATATATATGCACACACATCAGTGTTCACTTTAAGCTGTATGGATGCATGGACACTATACATGCACGGTTAATGTTTCTAATCAGGATAAATATTGTTAGGCATCTAACATTTCCATTAATCCATAACCTTGGACTAGTACTTTAATTATTTAATCAACTCTGAAAGGATAAAAGACATAACTGACCTTGGTGAGATTTGAACCCAGAGTGCAGGGAGCCAAAACAAATATCACAAGGCATTCTATCTAACATTCTACCAACTTCTTACCCTGATCTATTTATCTTACGGAGTAACACAAAAAATAATTTCTTCATGCTGAAATTAGTCTTTAGTTCTTTTGTCACCATGTTTCTGTTGAAATATATTTTCTTTGTTTGTTCCAAACACCAGCTTAATGATGAATTCTTCATTAGTTTCAAAATTTATTTAAAACAAATTAACATGAAATTTCGATGGAAGGTTTTAATTTAGATAATTTTAAAACAGGGAGTTATCACAGAACCAGGGGTGGGTTTCAGTGGGGTTTGCTATCGAAAGAGTTAGCACAAAAAATTGTAATTTAAATAGGTTGCAGGTTGAAGGAGCCTCTATGTAGTCACTAAACCTGCTAAATATGGCAACCAAATTTTCCATCATAAAAAATTAAAAGGACACATTTAATAATGTAGTCATATATAAATACATATTACTTAAAAAAAAACAGATTGGCCTTAACTTGAATATTTTTGATTAAAGGTCTGGTTGATCAGAGCTAACCTTGGAGTAAACTGGTATGGATTGGACTAGATTTATTATGAAGCAGGGATCTATGACTGGATTCTCTTCCTGTTGCCAACCCGTAACTGATTTGAAGCCTGTAAATAGCACCTGCGCCAGTGCCACATAAAAAGCACCCAGTATACATTGTAAAGTGGTTGGCATTAGGAAGGGCATCCAGACGTAGAAGCCCAGCCAAATCAGATTGGAACCTGGTGTAGCTCTCCAGGTTGCCAGTTCTAGTCAAACTGTCCAACCTATGCCAGCATGGTAAACAGATGTTAAATGATGATGATGAAGTCAATGAAACAACCAAGCTACAAGATGTATTATTTACAGAAATAAACCTAACATTACTGTTGCCCAAAAGGTTGTGAAGATATACAAACATGTATATCCTTCCCAATCTTCTATCTGTTATCTCTCTCTCTTTCCATTTGGAGAAGCCATGTATCTCCTCTTCAGCAAGACACTTGTTCCTGTCCCTCTATCATGCTTTAACCTCTCAATGTCTGGTATAAAGCCACCTCTCTTAATTACTATACCCCACTCAGCCTTACAAGTTACCTCATTAGTGCCAATGAAAAAAAGCACCCAGCACACTCTGTAAAGTAGTTGGAATTAGGAAGGGCATCCAACCAAAAAACCATGCAACTGTGATATATATATATATGGGCTTTCCTATAATGTCCACCTATCAGTTTCAATCACTGGTCAGCTTGAAGTTATAGATGACACTTTGCCATGCTGGAGGATGGAACCCTCAAAATGTGGTTACAAAGCTAACCTCTTAATCACACAGCATTCTCTACATCGAGTATACACCATCAAAGTTTTTAACACCCATTTTTCTCCATATTTGTATGGGTTGGATGGATCTGCTGTATGTCACCACTACTTTATCCATAACTGCCTATCGAGTCCAACATTGGCCCACTCTCACCACTTCTTCCTTTCTTTCACATCATACAACTATATATATATATATATAACCAGTGTAGTTTTCTCCCTTGCATACATTTAACACTTTCCTTTATCACCCAACTGCTGCTCTCTCAGAAACATAAATTTTCAAGAAAACAAACTGTTTATTTTGTTAAAAGACTCTCCCAAGAAGATGGATTAATTAAGGCTGGTTGCAATCTATTACACTCAACCAAGGTAATGTAAAAGTGAAAACATGTACAATAAAACTCAACTCAAAATACTTTTTAAGAATTCTTTTTCTTTTTTTTTTACAATTTTAAAACTTTAAGGAAATAAAATTTTGTTGGAAGCTACTTAAAAAAAACTTAAAACTAATTTATGTACAATTAAGTAAACTTCCAATATATTTTAATTTGTTTCATGAAGTTTAAATGAAACAGTTTGAAGACTTTAGTTGTTATATCTTCTTCTCTTACTCAAGAAACCTGCAACATTAGAGTCAACTCCAGCTTTCCGTTTTGAATGCTTATTACCAAGTAGATCAAGAAAAGTTTCATAATCAGTGTCCAAACGTAAACAGCTGTTCGACTTATCTGCAAGGTCTTGATTGGAAACTGCAGATGAATGACGAACGTTAGAGGATTTCTCTTTGTTGCAATAATACTTTTTACGTTTCCACTTATCTAATGAATCTGGTGTAGAAGACTGTACAGAGGGCTTTGGAGAAGGAGTCTGTAAAACCTTTGTTGGTAAATTTAACGATGTGGAGACACTGGTTCTATGAGAAACATCTTCCTCACCAGAATCAATATTAGATTTTGGTTGTGAAATGACACTACTAGTTTCATGTACATTGTTCTTTCTTTTCACTGGAGTCTTTTTAAGAGTTCCTATAGTTGCAATGAATCTTTGAGATTCATGTGATATATTTATGCAAGAATTTTTTTCAGCAATGCTACTTACGTTTTCAGCCACTCTCAATTCATTGCAGTTTTTTAACTGTATATTTTCTGGAGTAACTACCGACTTTTCTGGAGTTTTTAAACAATGAGGAGCTTGTTTTGTAGGTGTTTTAAATATGCTACTCTCAGTTTTTTCAAATGTTAACTTATTTGATTTCAATTGTTTATCACCACTACAGTGAGCTGCTGATATTGATGATGATGATGATGATGATGATGATTGCACTGATATTTTTTCTGGAGTTGTAAAAAGGGCTTGTTTAACAAGTGGCTTGTCTGAAGAACGTTTTCGGATTACTGGGCTTCTACTAAAGGGAAAGGCCTCACTTTTGGGATTTGGTGTATAGTTTGATGTAATACAAGTGTTGTCAAATTTGGGAGTACTAGGTGATGGGAAGCCCATAAGTTGAGATAGAGCAAATGTATTGGGTTCATCCAGTGGTGACTGGCTACTTGCATCATTTTCTGAGAAAGAGGTGGTACTAGTCAATTTGGCATAGCGGTCGCAGCGCCCAGCAATACGGTCAGCCAGTCCCATATATTTTGCAAAATTTCTGGATTGTAAACGATTTCGACTTAAGCCATAGAAACCCTTTCGGATCAAAACCTTTGTTTTATGGTTACACTCTGAGCTTGATAGTTCTGAAATAGATAAAATAAAAAAATAAAAAAAATAATCCTTTCTGCTATAGGCACAAGGCCTGAAATTTCGGTGGGGAGGGGACCCTAGTTGATTACATAAACCCCAATGTTCAACTGGTACTTATTTTATCAATCCTGAAAGGATGACAAAAAAGATGAAAATTGGTGGCTAAACAACAGAAAAATAAAATATATATAACCTCCCCCTCCCTTAAAACAAAACATGGTTCACCAAGTATTGATTTACTTATGCCCTTTGCCTGCCATCACCTGATGATGACGTTTGCTGCCTCCTTCAGTGATGAAGCAGAGAACATTTGCTTATAGATATGAAGGGAGTGGCAGAGACAGTAAAATAATAAACCAAACACTTTTAGTGAATTTAGTTTCATCATTTTAACTATAAAATAAGTACTGAAGTTAATTCAATTACATCGTGTTCAGAAGCCATTATTAAAGATAGGATTGAATGTCAACGACTGAATTCTGAAGTGAAAGTGGTCCTACAGTTTGAACTTACAATCCATGGTTCAATAATATAAAAAATCTTAACTACATATGTGTTGCTACATTTAATTTCAAAATAATGTTCCGAAAATTTCCAACTGTGTAGACTACAAACAATCTATAAAGAGCTATGTTTTACAGTGATAGCTGAATTACTTTGTTCAAGAGTAATGATAAGGTTGTGGTGCATTTGAAGTCAAGAACCCAATTCAATCAGGAATGAGCAGTTCTACAATGGAAGGTATTACAGCCATGACCATCTCACCTTTTTCCTCAAACATAATGTATCTAAAACTACACTATCCAGTGTGTCCTTCTTTAGTAATGAAAGAATTGCTTAATTGCCATGAAATATTACACCAGAATCATAGTAAAGTTAATGTAAATATATTTAATACAAGTAACATTTATAATCCTTTCTATACTGGACACGAAGGCCCGAAATTTTGGGGGAGGGGAGTAGTCGACATTATCGAAACCAGTTCGTAACTGGTACTCACTTTATCGACCCCGGCGGTATTTGAACTCAGAACGTAAAGTCGGGAAAACAAGTAACATTTATAATGCCAAACGAAATATTATTTTCAAATTTGTGACAAGGCATGGGAGATAACTTCGTAACATCAACTGAAGTAGTTAAGAACGAGTCCTTAAGTAAACGCACAAGAATGTACAATGGTTGGTTGAGGAAAATAGAATTTAAAGAATAAATCATTCCGAGACAGTAACTGTAAGTAAGCCTGTACAGGTCAACTAGCTAGAAATAGCAACCAAGTCTCTCTCAAAACACACCCTACCATTGAAGATCACAACTAGAATGCCATTTGTTCGATCAGAGCTGACAACTAATTCTATACTCATTATTTTTTATCTTTTTAGTTGGGAAGGAAAGTATTTTTAAAATGAAGACAGCCTGAATGCTTGCAACAAGGGTTGAGACTCTGTTAAAGGCAGCCAAGGTGCCAGTGGTGTTAAACTGGATAACAGACTAAGTCTTACCATCCATGTAGTCCATGGCAGGATTTGAACTCAGAAAGCTTAAGAACCAGAACATTTATTCCAATGTACCCCACCTAAAGCTGTAAGAATTCAGTCAGTTCACAGCCATAATCTGATACCTTATCAACCATGGAAGGATAAAAGGCAAAGTTGACCGTGGCAAGATTTGAAATCAGATAGAATAATTACGAGAATGGATTTCTCATGAAGAACATTTACGAAAATTAAAATGCAAATAAAATGCTTACTTGAGCTTTGTATTTCTTTCAAGGGTGACTCTTCAATGACAAGTTTAGAAGACTTTGATTCCGAAGGTAAATTGTTGCCAGCGTTTGACTGACTTTTTGCAGCTACATCTAGTGGCTCTGTCAGTCTACTCTGCAGTAGGTGCCAACGCCGCATTACCTGAGACATCTGTTTATGTGCAGGTGTCTCGGCAACAATTGTTTTTCTCCTTTTATTTTTCATTTTTTCTTTATGATGAGTTTGCCTCCGATGAGCATGGGACTTTTCTTTCTCTGTCACAGCAAATGAACGATGTCTTTCTAACTTCCTGCTATCACTCGTGAAGAGGCTACGCCTGGCCTTAACAGTATCTTTTGTACTACTAACAACACAAGTCCTTTTCTTATCTGAAGAACTAGATTTTGATAGAGAAAGACGTTTCCTTATTGCCTGTGCATTAGATTTCTTACCAACAACAATCTGTCGATTGAGTCTTTCACCAAGACCTGGCAACACCTGCTTGGTTTTAGATTTCTTGGTTTGTGTTTGTAGAATGGCATTGGGTAAAACTTCTCTCAAAGATTCATCTAAAGTAAAGCTACTCACAGAAGAAGGACAAAGTGTTGAAGGAGCATCAGACTCGGGGGACATAACATCAGCCAGAACACTGGGTACCGGCTGCATCAGTTCATCATATATATTAGCTACAACTTGTGGTATTAAGTGGCTATAATTCTTGAGTAACACATCTCTGAGAAAGAATGGCATTAAAGTGAGATCCGAGATAAAAGACAATGTTCGTAACATTGTAACTACATCTTCTACAGAAGCTTCCATAGAGTGAGCATCATCTTTTGTGTCAAGAGTTTCAGTTTTATCAGATACTATTTGAAGGCACTGAATTTCCATTCGAAGAATGATTTGAAGTTTATATTCTTGTATTTTGGTCTCTTTCTCTAACTCTGGATTTTTGTATTTATGGCGCAAACCACAACAAGAAACATACAGATGCTCCACCAAAATGTTCTTGGTCTCTGTTTCTGGATTGTCTGTATTGTGAGCTTTTATATAATTAAGAACCACATTTACAACTTGATAGATCTGCTTCCAAGGATCCAATTTCTTCTGGAGGGATGTTGCATAAGATTGATTAACAAAATCAATTAGATCGTTATTATTAGTAATATACTTAACAATTGTGTTGACTTCATCAAGAATCTGTTTAGAATCTTCATTCTCTTGCATACAAGAAACTGGTTCTTCACTTTCAGCTTTACTCAACTCTTCAACAACTGCCATGCTTTTGGAGAGAATCATTTCTGCTCGAGTTGGACCCAGTGTAAAACTACGGAGTTTTTTCAGAAGACGAGGTTTCAGATTGTCAGTCTTCTGAGAAATGCTTTCAGTCGGTTGGTTTGTATCAGGTTTTGTGGGTTTTTCATCAACTAATCCCTTGTCCACCAACCTAGAAGGGCTGTCAGCTTTACGATATAACTGTTTTAGTTTCTTCAACAACTTTATTTCCTTTGTATGGAGCTGCTTTTTACAGAATAATTTAGACATTTTTATCATTTCAGGATTTTCAGCATTAGGAATTGTCCATTTGTTTAAAATAGAGGAATCAAATACAGTGTGGGAAGACAGTGTTTCTGGTAAGAGTTTATCTGTAAGAAAAAAAAAAAAAATTACTTTTAAATAATCTGAGATCTACTTTCCATGTCACCATGTGTTGGATAGTTATGCAAATTTAGACATTTATATGGTTTAGGAAGGTGTTACCAGATAGATAGTTGTCTTTATGGTAACTATTCATTAGAGGGGATTGATAGAATGAAGCAGATTGATAAACCAGTAAAGTAGAATTGATTTAGTAGCAGGAACTAATTAATGATTAATCAATAGGATTAACTTATTATTGTTAATTTAAGTAAGTTGAACTATTCCTCTACAAGTTTTAACAGTTCTCAGTATTAACCAACATTATAGTCAGGGGGCACATTAACCTAAAGATCTATTAAAATCTTTTTCACTTCTGTCTTCCTCTTTCCCCACTCTCTCATACATAACAATATCAATGTGGGAACAAGGAGAAATTAAAGTGAAAACTTAATTTACCTGATTGATCTTTGATCAACGATGAATCAGTGAAATGTTTAGAATGCATTATCTTGGTGGAGTATCGCTGTAAAACGGAATCTAGTTTGTCAGAATCACAAGTACTAGAAATGTTTGAATTAGAACAATGTCCATAATCTGGGAAAACAGGGAAAAGCTCCTTCAGTTGTATATTGAGGCCCATTGGAAGAATTGTCACAGCAGCAAGATTGATAGTGATAGGTTCTATGACACCTATATAGGGTGCAGCATCCTCATCAATTCTAATTTGTACCATCTGCAATTCAACAAGAAAGAATTAAGTAACATGTGTCTATAAGTATAAACAGGTAAAATATATTATTTCATGTTTATATAAAATATTTTCACTTTTTTATGCAATTTTACACATTCTTAGTATAATTCTGAAATCACAGATAACAAAGGGAATCCAATAACAGGAAAACCAGTAGATGTCTCTCAGTTTGGATTGTTTCAAGGTCACAGAAAGGGAATTTCACATTATGTCCCCATTTCACTTTTCTAGTTAGGCCAAATTTCAACATTGAGTTGACATTTCCACTCACTATTTATTCCATGTGGACGCTAGGCTTTTCTGCTGGTTCTACTTTATATCAGGCATTGGTGAAACATTTACCAGCCTTAACTTCTACAGAATACGCTTTCTCACTGTGACATTTGTTAGACATTTTCTGTGAATTGTGTTAACATTTTCAAAATGAAATTTTCTATAAAAACACCCTACGGAGACAAAATAGACTTAACTGTCAAACCCTATTTTATTTCCACCAGCATTGTTGATTCAACAGATTCAGACAAAATTTAAATCCACAAATGAAAATAGTCCATATAAATAATGGTGTCATTTTCTTCAATAAAAGCTGATTGCAAAGATCGAGCAAATTGTTTGAAGTTTAAGAATTATATTTATATTTTTTATTGGTTCCAGTTACTAGACTGTAATCATGCTAGGACACTGCCTTCATTTTATATAAAATTCATCCCTATTCTTCAAACATGTTATCAAAAATATAAGATATAAGTATACATGTCACACTTCCTGATATGAATTTGCATATGACTCTAGACAGATGTTGTTTGACTTCATATCTCTTCATTTCAACACACGGACCATGTATGTACCTTCCAAGAATCATTTGGTTAATGAGTTTTATTTAGAATATTCAAGAAATATAAATGATATGATGTTAGAACTGTAAGAAATATGTTGAGAAAATATTATGCTGTTGTTACTGCCATTAACCCCAGTTCTTCTCTGGACTGCACAGACCCTATGATCAAAAGGGTTTCCATCATGTCTATCTTATCTTTTTGTATACCAAAGATTACATTGTCCAATGTGTACTTCTTTTCTTTAAAGATGACAAATGTGATGAGGGAAATTTAGCTGATATTTCTAGCAGTTTGACTAATGACATAGAGGTCCCTTGTTGGCTCATTAAGAACCATTACCATTTGAGAAGATCGATGGTTTTATATTTTCCCAAATAAAGGTAACTTACTTCAAGAACAATGAAGCAAATAAAGATCTGAAACTGATTGGCAATATTGACAGAATATTAAATCTAATAATCTGAAAAGTTATCATAGCATTTTATAGCCATGTTTCGTTTGCTACCATAATGTAGACAGTCCACTAGTGTCTATCGTAGATTTTTGGAACAATATTTTACAGCTGGTTGTCACTTGATATATAATGTAGTATGTTTTCAATTCTAGTTCATATTGAAATGAACAGGAATTGAGATTAAGAGAATTATATAAACCTTATAAATTAAATTCAGTTTCTGTTTTTTTGTTTTGAAAATTTCCACAAGCAACTGAATTAACAGAAGATAAAATAGTAGCTACAGTTAATAGGCTTCGTACCTAATGAAACTACGAGAATGAATTAATTCCCATTAATAAGAAACACTGAATGATGTCCCTTGTTCTTGCTCGCTTAGGAATGCAACTACTGGGAATGCTTTTTATTTTAAAGACTGAAACTTATTTTATATTAAACAGTGTCAACAGCTAGGACAAACATCCTCCTCCTCCTTTAACGTCCGTTTTCCATGCTGGCAAGTCAGAGGGCTGCACCAGGCTCGGTTTCTGTGGCTGGATGCCCTTTCTAACGCCAACCACGTTAGTGTGTGGTGGGTGCTTTAACATGCCACTGGCACTGGACACTTGGTTTTAGTACTTTTTATGTGGCACCGGCATTGGACTCTCGACGCAGCCACTTCTTGCCATAGGGCTCTCGACACAGCCGCTTCTTGCAACAGGGCTCGGACTCGATATGATCACAATGTATCATCATATAGTAATTGAGCTAACTTATGAAATAGTCCTCAGGTGAATTGTAATGATTCTGTTGATGCCGTATTTCAGGAAGAAATCAACTACATGAACTTTTATTGGAAGAATCGAAACAAATATATGAGCTTATTATTGGGGCTCAATTTATGAAACAGCTGCTATATGGACAAAGTTAGTAAAATACTCATTTAGATGTGTAATGTTAGTGTGCCTGAACAATGGAACACAGATGAGCTGAGAGAGAAAACATGTGTGAATCATTGTAGTGTGCAAGAAAGAAGAATATGTTGGTATGGACATGTAATATGAAAGATGACAGTTGAGTGAAGAGGTGCAAGGCAAGCCAGGTAGAAGGAGCTTGTGGAAGACGAAGACATAGGATGGAGTAGTAAAAGATGACCTCAGGATGTCAAACCTTGTGAATGAGATGACAAGGAATTGCAACAGCTAACAAGAGATTTGGTTCGATAAGACCTGTCCAACCCATGCAGGCATAGGAAATCAGGTGTAAACCAATGATGATGATGATGAAACACAAACAAAAAATATACAAACATACACACACTACATCATTGCACAGGAAAATGTAGTCACTATAAAATAAGAGTTATATAAAAAAGGGCACATCATAATTCACAGAAAAAAGAATCTACAGAAGTTAATGCTGCTAAGCATGTAGCCTGGCGTGCTAACAATTCTGCCAGCTTGCTGCCCTACACAAAGAATAAATATTATTAAGCCAAATACCATACCAAGTGTAAATTAGTTCTAGTCAAACTGAGGAGTAAATTCTGGAACATGGCTATTTTTGAGGATGTTCTTTCTTTGGAGTTTTCCTTCTTTGGAGTTTCTTTGTGTGCTGTTCTTAGAGATTGCTTAATGTGAGTGGAACTGGTTGGATATGAGGTCAACTGTTCTGAAAGTGGTGTACAGAAAAACACACAATCGGAGCAGTTGTTGAGATCAGAAGTTTCAAGATAACCATATATTTCCATTTGTAATGATAATGGATGTTGTGTAGATTGAGTTAAAAACTTATTTTTAGTGGCGGAAGCCGAAGAATCGGATGGTAGTTTTTCAGGATTTTCAACAGCAAATTCAAAAGTAGATGTCATTTTATCTAAGCTGTGTTCATTGTGTTTGTCCATGAAAGACACAAGATTTTTGTTAACATCACAACTAGGTTTGGACACATGATCTGTTGAGTTATTTCTACTGCAAAAAGAAAAAAAAAAGTTTTAAAGGAATAATAAATTAAGAAAAAAGAAAAAACCTCACTCAAACATTTCAGATTAGATAAAATAAATAGAATTAACTATAAGATACTATATAGGCTGAATAAAAGTCAGTGTGGACAATCTTCCTTTCTACTTATAACAACTCTATAAACCAGTCATGAGCAAACAGCCTATGATACTTTCTGAAGAGTGAAAAAAATTAACTTGAATTTTTTAAAAAGTGCAGCCCACCTGATGATGAGCCTGCTTCTCAGAAAAGGTTGCCCAGGTCTGCTATAAGCCACAGTAGTGGGCTCATTATTATCCCCAATGCAGTCCAGAACTAATTCATATTCTAATCTTTTTTTATTTCAGACCTTGTTAAATATTACGCTATCATCCTTACAAAACCTTGAAAATTTCATTTCTTGGAATCATTAACAGTTCATTCAAAAACATTAAATTCATTGGGAATCTACAAAGCATACAAAATGACTGAAATACACGTCAAAACAGCAAAGTTATTTTACTCAATATAGCAAAAGCCTTTGACCAAACATCACGTAAAAACACCAAAGTCAGACCTTTTCCTAAAGCCCACACCCAAAACTAACTACATAGATCCAAAATGCCTACACAAGCTGGACAAACTCATTTCATTTTCCAACGCGCCCTTCATCAATAACCATAAACCCATACAAATATATGCACATGATCAGTGCTTGGTCCCTTGTTATTTCTGGTATATGTCAATGACTTGCCTGACGCAGTCTCCCAGCTATCCCTCCTGTTTGCCGACGTCAAAATCGTAGCTCCCAGAGGTGAATATGAAGATCTTCGCCGTTGCCTCCACCGCATCTGGAGATGGTCTA
>JAOPUL010007196.1:21608-33505 GCA_027564515.1 Octopus rubescens
GTATGTATGTATGTATGTATGTATGTATGTATGTATGTATGTATGTATGTATGTATGTATGTATGTATGTATACTCACACACATACACATACATATAAGGAAATGAGACTGGGTTTATACAGAAATGTTATGAATGAATTCATGTGTACAGTTGATGAACATTTAGCCTCACCTTGTGAAATGATTGCGTGATTCTTGTGATATACTCACAATGTTCACGCTACAAGACAAACCCATGAATAGTAGGTTATTTCTAGTTTACCTATGATGTTCTCTCTCATGTTGGTCCTACAAAAAGTGGAAGTATCTTGGTGATATTTATAAATAATGTTATGCGCAATAGTTAGGGATTTTACACATTTCTTTATCAGTATATTGATTGGCCGCCATTATGACATAATAATTGAAGTCCCGCAGCAGCGTGTTTGTTGTATGGATCAACTGTGAAGAAATTTACGTTTAACCACGTTGTATAATTATGCCCTGTGATGAAACCACGAGACTTTCCCTATCTCGTTCGCTCTTTTTCGAACGAAGCCGAGAGCAGCTCCATTGCTATAGATTGTCCATTGTCTTCTTATCAAAAGTGTCAACTTATTATATATTATACACCCTGCCAGCGAATGTACTGATATGCAGGTAATTTAATGTAGCACTTGTTACTGAGTATAATATTTAGTCGTAGCACACAACGACTTATTTGCTCTATTTGTAAGACTCACAAATAGAAATATTCATGATAGGACGTTAATAATCAGTGGAAACTCGTCGAGATGTCCTCGACTTAGTCTTTTTCTGGATTAGTAACGCGAAAATTTTGGTATATTTTTATCAAATAATTGCATGTGGTTCACATGTGATCTTATGTGCAATGTGCACATAATTAAACGGAGTCTTTACTTGTAAGCGATTATAATTTGGTAACAAGCACCATGCTTAGGCTAGTTGATACAGGTGCCTATATAATCTCGAGCCGTCATAGACACAAACTCAGCCCTCCCCCCCTTCTGACCCAGTGGAATATTAAGGATATGACAACTGACACTCCGTCGATTACATCGACGAGGGTTCCAGTTGAACCAAACAACGGAACAGCCTGCTCGTGAAATTTATGTGCAAGTTGGATGAGAACGCCAAAGACACGCGTACCTTTAACGTCGTTCTCAGGGAGATTCAGCGTGACTCAGAATGAGACAGGGCTGGTCCTTTGAATTACAGGTACAACTTGGTGGACAGGAGCAACGTGAAATAAAGTGTCTTGCTCAAGAACACAACGCACCACTGGGAATCAGAATCCCGACCATACTAAACCACCCGCCTTCACTTAACAACGTGACAATACAGAAGTCGCGGACTGCTCCATCACTGGGCTTGAACTCATTTTCAAATGTGTAGGCCAGAGTAGCCTCAACTGAATGGCTTTGGCCAAGACACTTAATTAGATGGTGTTTGTTTTTGTGTTTCATATTTAAATAATTGCAGAAGTAGAAAAATCACATGCACACACGGTATGTCTTGGCAACCAGCCTTGGTTCGTTTACGTTCCCATAACTTACAAGTTCAGCGAAAAGTACCGATAAAATAAGTACCACTGAATTGTAGTCGACTTCTTCGACTAACACATTCATCATGGCGGTAGATCAATAGATTAAACAAATAAAAAATAAACGATGACGACGATAGATATACATATATATATATATATATATATATATATATGTAAATATTTATATGTATATGTGAACACACACATATATATATATACATATATATACGTATGTATCAACCTACCTATCTAACGATATATGTATATAATTGTATATTATAATGTGTGTGGTGTACAGAGAGAGAGAGAGAGAGAGGAGGGGGAGACAGAGAAGAGGGGGAGAAAGAGAGGGGGAGAAGTAGAAGGAAAAATGAATGAGTGAGGTGAGAGACAGAGAGAGAGAAATATGCAGGCATGTTTTGGGATGTAAGGCGGCATTTCATCAACACGGCAACGCATCAACTTCACTACATCCAAACACCATCACCAGCACTACAACCATAACCAAAGCAACTGCTATTACTTCATTAGACTATAAACACCACACCATCAGTGCTAGCACAATACCACCATATTGCCATAACCCCACATTATATTACTGGTACTGGGTCGGTTACGATGACAAGTGTTCCAGTTGATCCGACGGAACAACCTGAAATTAACGTGCAAGTGGCTGAGTACTCCACAGACATACATACCCTTTACGTAGTTCTCAAGGAGATTCAGCGTGACACAGAATGTGACGACAAAACTGGTCCGTGTGTATTACAGGTACAACTCATTTTTATCGGCTGGCTGGACTGGAGCACGTGAAATAAAGGGTCTTGCTAACGGACACAATGCTCCGCCAGGAATTGAACTCACGATCATACGATCTTGGGCCGAATACTCTGACCACTAAGTCACGCGCTATCATCCATAAGCACACTACAACGCAACCACCACGAATACCATTACTGCGACAATGGCAACACAAAGACAAATTTGACCACCAAAATTACAGTCAGCACCACCATTACCACAACCACCGCCACCACTACAAGATCATTGCGTCCATCCACTCCACTCCATTCCACTCTCACACCATCACATGGCACTCGTAAACTTCTTCACACATAATCTGACTATTAGGAATGTGGTTTGAAACAAAAATCAAAAACACGTAAAAACAAAACAACAAAAACACGTAAAAACACTTTTAAAAAACCCCGATATAAACATACTAATAAAACATAATAAAACGTTACATACGAACAAACGAACATAGGAGCAACGAAAATAAAACATCGAATGTTGATGGATGCAATTTCCGTTCAAAGATTAAAATGTTTCATTTATCGCTTTCTCTCTTTCCCCGTACTTTGTTGTCTCTCATCATTTCTATTTATTTATTTGTTTGTTTATTTTATTTTGCTTGTAATTACCTTTTATTTTGTTTTTCTTGTCCATTAATTATATATTTTATTAATTTGTTTTTAAGGCGGTTTGATTTTCTTCCTTTCTGTTTTGTTTTTCTGGCGTTTGTTTTATATTTTTCGTCTTTTTATTGGCTGTATCTTGTTTGTTTTTTAATTAACACAGTCCTACTTGTTGCAAGACAGAAGCTGAACTAGAAAGGCCGGAGGTTGGTATTGGCGCTTGGTACTGATTCGTTAAAGGTAGTCGTCGTAGTGGCGTTGGGTTGGGGGAGGGTGCTGATAATGGTTGGGAGTGGTAGCTGTTCGAGTTGGTGATGTATTATTTCGTTTCCTCTTTTGTTTGGTGGATGTTTATCGGTTAAGCATGTCCGTGTTTACAGAGAAATACATAACCAAAACACCAGGACTTACGAATATATATAACATACAGAAAATAGTACTACTAGACACCACAAACTTCATACGTAAAGCACTTTCAATACAGTGAAAATAACATCAAAACAAACCAAGGCACATATCCAAGGCACACAGAGCTGCGCTCGGTAAAACAATGAAAGCATGTGATAAAAATAAGACTACTGAATAATAATAATAATAATAATCCTTTCTATACTAGTCACAAAGGCCTGAAATTTTCGGGTATGGGGATAGTCGATTACATCGGCTCCAATACTCAACTGGTACTTATTTTATCGACCCCGGAATGATGAAAGGCAAAGTCGACCCCAGCGGCATTTGAACTCAGAACGCAAAGTCGGAAGAAATGCCGCTAACCATTTTTCCCGGCGTGCTAACGATTCTGCTAGCTCACCGCCCTTAATAATAATAACAATAATTATAATAATCCTTTCTATACTAGGCACAAAGGCCTGAAAGTTTGGGGGAGGAGAGTAGTCGATTTTATTGACACCAGTTAGTAACTGGTACTCACTTTATTGATCCCGGAAATATGAAAGGCATTTGAACGCAAAGTCGGAAGAAATGCCGCTAACTATTTTTCCCGGCGCGATAACGACTCTGCCAGCTCGCCGCCTTTAATAATAATAATAATAATAATAATAATAATAATAATAATAATAATAATATAAATGTTTTCTTTATTAGCCACACGGGCTGAACACAAAACAAATAGGGACAATACAACACAATGGACAAGTGAGGGTGTGATACAATATTGTGTACAAATAAAATAACAATAACAATTAACAACAAAATTAAACAATAACATTCCCCAAAAGGGGGAGAGTTTCAAGGGACAACCAAGGAACCCCACACATCCTGGTTACCCCGACCGCCAGGAGCACCTCAGCGGGTGCCTCTCTCCCCAACTCCTCCGGTTTAGAAGCGATAACTCAGGATAGGCTCATTCACACAAGCCGTCATCACTACATTCACCAACCAGTCAACAAAATTACTGGGGAGGGGGGCAGTACTTCCCTCTACATACTCACATTCCTTTTCAAGTTCAACTTGAAAAAGTCGATGAGGTTTTGGCCGAAGAGGAATGTATGTGGCTTCAGTCTTTTCAATCTCGTCCACCACACTACCTTCCTCGACATAGCCACCAGACAGAGGAAAACTGCTTTTCCTTCCCGGCCAAAGGAAGGCGGTGGTGCGATCTTCACAATGGACTCGGATGATAGCCAGATCCGTACTATACGTGTCAACAGCTGTTCGACAAAACTCCACAAGTCAACAATAAACGGACTCTAGACGAGTGCATGCAGCACGGTTTCGCCCCCTCCCCCTGCGCATGTCTCGGATTAGTACGTCAAATAGCACTTCCGTGCCTGTAGAGCTTGGCACGGACCGGCAAAGCTCCTCGGTAGCACTGCCAGTGTAGGGATTTCTGGAAGTTATCTATAATCCCCGGCCCGATAGTCCCCCGTAATAGACAAGCTAATTGATTCCTCCCGACGTTCAGAGTTTCTTCGAGAATGTCGTCGCTCCTGTCCTCCATTAATCTCCTATAGAACTTTATTGCGGAACTTCTAGCGACTGCATTGCCCGACTGGCAGAAGGCTGTGATCGCTTGCCGACATTCCAGGTGCCAATCGCCCTTTCTCGGTCTATATTTGATCCAGTACTGTAGTTCCGCCAATAAGACGAGCTGCTGAAAATCTCGTTTGCGAAAGGTGAGCACACCGTTCACCGTTAAGGAAACGCTGGAGATGGTGCAGCCTCAGCGCGTGTCTATGCATCATTAGCCACGGCATGCTCAGTCCTCCACTCAGCAGCTGCTGACAACAGATTTACCGTCTGACGAACGAACATGTCCCTTCAACAGAAAGCGGAAGCGCAAGCGATCCAACTTGATCAGCCACGAAGCGGGGCAAGGGACGTCGGCCAGGCGATAGTAGATGACGGGAGCAATGTACGCATTCGCCACCTCCATCCGACCCTTCAAGAACAAATTCCTCTCTGCCCATTTCTGGGTGAGACTGGCCACCCTGCTCGTCACCCCCCAGTTCTTGTCCACCTGGATGTCTGGACCGATCCAGACCCCTTTCAGTTTAACCGGTCCTTCCGTCCATCGCACCACAACGCTGCCGGTTGGCATGGACCTGCCTCTCAATGTGCCGACTTGCTCCGATTAATCTTTGCTCCTGTCTCCGCTTCCTACTCCCTTAAAGTAGTGTTGACCACCTTGATTTCTGATCTGTCAGTTACTATTACGGTGATGTCGTCCGCATAAAGCGATACGAACCTTCCGCATCCTAGTTCACGCGGGATGCCTCTCGAAATATTCATCTTTCTTAGTAATGGCTCAAGAGCCATCACGTACAGAGTGAACGAGGGTGGACATCCTTGACGAACCGAACGAGCGATGCCAAACGATTCCGATAGGTGGCCATTTACTTTGACCACCGAATAGATGTCGCCGTACATTGTAGCGATCCAGCCTCTGAAAACGAGACCGAAACCGGCCGCCGCGAGGACAGCCTCCAAGTATTGATGGTTTACCCTATAAAAAGCTTTTGATTGATCTAAATTGAACAGGGCCCCATTCATGCCAGGTTCCTTCCCTACCTTCTCTATGATGTAGCACGTGGGGGGTGGAGATTGTCCTGGATAGTTCTTTTCGGCATGGCGCATGTCTGCGCGTCACCGACCAGCTTATCGACAAGCGCCAACCTCTTGGCTAGCACCATGGCTAAAATTTTATAATCTGCGTTAAGCAGAGTTATGGGCGTAAAATTGTCTATTAGATCCACCTTGTTCGGGTCTTTTCTCAGCAGCACCACCACTCTACGGATTACAGCACTGGGTATTCTCCCGTTCTGCTGCCAGTTGTGGTAGACGTCCGCCAAGAGATCACCGAACAAGTCTGGCATTTAGAGATAAAGCTCGAAAGGCAGACCATCCAACCCTGGAGACTTCTCCATAGTGCAGACTGCCATCGCGCCTCGTATGTCTTCAACTGTTATCAACATTTCACAAAACTTCGTGTCTCTGGACGAGAGGCGAGCCATACTGCCGAGGTAGGAGGTGAAATCCACCCCCATCCCAACACACCACGCGCTCTGTACAGTTCGGCGAATTGCCGCTGAAATTCCGTACACATCTGACTTGATTCGTGTAGCATAAGCCCGTCCCGGCCCGTCAAAGACCGAATTATGACTTTGTTGCGCCGTCGCATCTCTACCACCCGGGCCCATCGAACGGCTTTCGTCCCCTCATGTCTTATCGCACATGCCCTAGTTCTGACAACGCAACTTTCGTGCTTGGCATTGAAGAATTGATCGAGGGCCAATCTTGCCGCCATTACGTCAGGCTTTATGCCTCTCTTAAGCACCTCTTCTACGTTCCTAACTAGGTCTCCCTCTATCCTAGATTCCTCTAAAACTATTTCCTTAGTAAACCATACCGCCTTTACTCTAATAGCCTTTTTCAGGGCTATCCACCATCGGTTGTTGACGATTGCACCCGACAAACTGCGATAGACTCACTTGCTAACCTGATTTCTGAATGCTTGAAGCGCCAGGAAAATCGCGCTCAACTTAGAGTACCTGAATCCCTGCCTATGGTTCCTATCTAGGTAAATCTTGCAGTCACAGATTTGTGGTCTGTGTAGCCGACGGATTTGAAATGTGGTCAACCTATACTATTTTTATCTACTGGCCTACAGAATATTCTATTTAGATACGATCTAGAAGACCCGGTGTGGTTTGACCATGTCCACGTTGGCGCATTCGTGAAATCCAGTCGGTACCTGTCTGCCAGTTGGAAGCAGTTGAACAGGTTTATGAGGCTTTTACACCCCACCCTCTCCTATCGGCTAGTCCCACCCTGTCCAGGCGTGCGTCCAAGTTAGTGATCCAACCTTGGTGTTCCGGCTACAAGTGTGGCATATTGTTTTTGTTGTTGCTGTTGTTGAGGGTGTAGTGTAGGTAGTGGGAGTGGCCTCGCTCCCCCTATCTTTTGGGGACAGAAAGGTGGCCTCTGGCCCCACAAAGGTCGCATTTAGGCTTTCGGCCTTCCCTACGACTCGTAGTTCCACCCCGTTGGGCAGCTGTATATGGTACGGGATTTTCTCTATGTTTTCTGGCTTCATATGAAGCAGGATTTCTATATTAATCCCGGATCAGTTCGGTCTGCTGCTTCGCCTGACCTCTAGGAGTGTCTCCGGTTATTCTAAAATCACGCACGCCACAATCCACCAGACGTTCACGCCAGGCTGAACACCCAATATCCTTAGTCTGGCAGTTCTTCTAGAAAGATGCGCGAAGTGTTGCTGGGAAGCCGCACACATCGGCTCGGAACCGAGTAGCACGCGCCCATCCAAATTTGTCAAGGACATGATCGTGGTTTTGTTGCAATGTCGCTTCTCCATCGTTCAGACTCCTCGGGCGGCTTTAGTTCCTTCATGTTTGAGCGTACGGGCCCTAGCTCTGATAACGCAGCCTCCGTGTTTCGCCTCGAAGAAATAATGGTCAAAGGCTATTCTCGCCGCTAGCACATCAGTCGCGATTCCTTTACTAATAGCCTTTACTAGTTTGCTAACTAGCTCTCCCTCTAATCTATTTCTTTCTATTGCTAACTCTTTGATAAACGCTATAGATTCTACTCTAATCACCCTCTTCAGGGTGATCCATCATCTGTTGTTGACAATTGCTCCCGTCAACTGCCGCTTAACTAGTTCACTGATCCGGTCACTGTATTCTTTGCGTGCCGGAAAGGAGACGTTCCAGTAACCGGGTCCCTGTCTACAGATCCTATCTAAATTGACTGTGCAGATCACAAATTTGTGGTCTGTGTAGCCAACCAATTTGAATTCTGAACAACCTACGCTATCCCTATCTGCTGACCTAACAAATACTCTATCTAGATACGATGTGGATGACCCGTTGTGGTTCTTCCATGTCCACCCTGGCACATCAGAGTAATTCAGTCTATACCTGTCAGACAGCTGGAAGTTTCTGAGCAGGATTTCGAGGCTTTTGCACCCCATTCCTCTATGTACTAGACCCACACAGTCTTTCCGTGCGTCCAAAATACTATTCCAGTCCCCCACTAGTACTAAAGTGCAAGACGTTCCCAGGAATGTTTCTATACCTCTGAAGTAATCTGGCCTTTCAGCCCCCATCAGGACATAAACAGCCACCAGTCTAAAGGCTGCCATTTACGCCCAGGGCAACGACCTAACCTTCCGGATCCAAGAAGATTGCCCGTACTTAGAGATCTCAGGATTTCCGAAATAGCACTACTACACCGCCACCCAATCCCGCTAGACCACAAAATGAGAATATCTTGTAGTCTTTGAAAATGGATGCTAGAGCATGCTTTCCTGAAACTCTTTCACTAATGGTGGCCACATCTAAACCAAGCGACTTGAGATCGTTGAGCAAGTGACCTTGCTTCCAATCTGATCCCAAGCCACGCACATTTACACACCCCACTCTCAGAACCGCCATGCTAGTCGCTGAGAGAAAAAAGTGGAGTTCACTTACCTTAATATTTGAGAAACCCGGGTGTTCCGGACTTCTCTACTGGCGAATGTCCTTTAAAAGGCCCACCCAAAAGCCTTTTGTCAATTGTCTTTTTAAAAATCCCAACAGTAGCTGGGAATTTTTTCCGGATAGTTTTATAAACGTCTGAGGACGTTTTACTCAATAACCTGTCTTTCAAGATTTTGAGAATGGAATACTCGAATTCCTTTCCCTCTGTTTCAATCTTGTTTATATTTTTATTAACAAAATCCATCAAATCCTTGTTGCTTTTGCTCATATCAGTGAAATTGGTGGCTACATTTTGCGTACAGTTGGGAGTTTTTCTTGTTTTTGCAGTTTCTTAAGGGTTGTTTCTGTGTTTTTTGTTTTCTCGTTGTTGTTGATGGTGTTGTTGTTGGAGTAGATTTGAATTGGGCTGCATTTATGTATTTTGAGTTTGGTTTCACTGAGTTATTGGAGTAGAGTTATGTACCCTCCTCCTCTTTCATCAAACCCCCTTTGTTACGGTGAGCCATTGTTCGGCCTGTTCTTCTTTCTCCAAGTCATTGATGTTGTTTTGGTTTGGGGAGCAGGGCGTTCAGGAGAAGCTTGCTTTTCCGAGGCAGCCGAGAGTAAACTCCTTTCTTGTCTTGGTTTGGGTGTAGGTGTTGGAGTCTTGAGCATGTTCGCTGTTGTTGTTGTTGTTACTGGAATTGTCGAATATGTTGTTCAATTGCTGCTTTACTGAACTGTCAAAAGTTTTGACATTGCTAACAGACAATCTTATCTACCATACAAGCTATTTCATCATGGCCACCAGACAGGGATAATAGCCAACCTTTTCCGGGTAATAGAAAGCTGTTAGCGTTACCCATGATGGACTTAGGTGATAACCGGATCTGTCCTACACTCGACAACTGCTGTTCTACTCAGTATTAACTCGGTGGACGATGACATAAGGTTAAACATTAACAATGAAATATAATAACAGCAAGTAATTCCCCTGCCTCCTCCCCTTCCTCCTCCTCATCGTCAACACAACCATCTCTCTCAACAAGGCTTCTATGTAGACACTGTACATGGTAGAAATAGCAGCCAAATTTCCCTCGTATTACATCCAACATTGTTTTCAAATGGTGTATATTGGATAATGTATTTCGAGATACGCTATGATTAAATAAAAAAAGGCTAAGTGGTCATCACAGTCAAATCAACACCAACAACAGTATGAGAGACAATGGATGTCATCTAAGATACACTATGTATGAGAAAAGTTGGGAATGGTCACGTGTGGAACATCTTTGAACATAGATCTGCTTGATCAATCTAATCTAGGCCTAAACACCGACAACAACATTATCAGCAACATCAACAATTCTAACATTAGAAACTTCAATGATGACGATAATGTTGGTGACAGTGATGGCGAGGGTAATGGCAATGGCGTGGACGATGGTAAATATAAATAATAATGGAGATGACGACTGAATTCAAGTCCCAACTGCCAACCAGCTTTAGAATGTCATATTTAGTTAAGGGCGTTTCACGCAGAGAAACGAACTGTGATAATCATACAGTGAGAGAAGGGAGGAGCAAGCAACGTGAAGGGATAGTGAGGACTGATAGTCTGTCACAACTTGTGGCTGGCATGGTGGATTTGTAAATAAACAGTGAATATGATAACCTCTGCAATCGAAGATCTTTCCTAAATAAGATAAACTGCACCACCAGACGTCATGTCTCTACATACACAATTTTTAAATGTTTACAATGGGCTGCTTAACTCTCGATTGAAAACGTTTTCATTTAACTGATATTTCTTTCCTCCTTCGGAAAGGCATGAATTCACTATTGCTGCTTTTCCAGTATAACATTGGTTCTTAAAATGATACTTATAGTAATATAGTCATTCCCTCGGCCACACATTTTGAGAGGAGAGCACACTCGATTAAACCGACTTCAAGGTTTAACTGATGTTATTTTTGCTATTTAAGTCTAAGTCTAAGTCAATTGTTTGAATAGTACTATTATTAAAAGCATAAACTCTAAAGGCGAGTTAGTAAAAGGTCGAAATGTTCAATTCGAAGCTTTCTGTTTTGGTCTCGTGACATTCAAAAAAGAAGAGAGAAAGATGGAGGTTTTATTAGTTTGATTTTACAACAGGGTGTTTTTGTTTTATATCCTATTGGTGTATTAGGTGAAGGACTTCAATAGAATTTACCGAATTTACCGACAGCAATTGCCCGACTGCTTGTTCACCGACCAATAAATTCACCGATTATTAAATTCATCCATAAGCAATTGATCAATTAGCATATTTACTGGCAACAATTAATAATTAATAACAGAATTTTAATAAAGGATTGCAAAACAAAACAAAAAAGAAAAAAAAACTAGAAAAAAATATTGTTTTATAAAATTTATTTTAAAGTTATTAAACCATTGATAAAACTTTGAAAAGATTTTTAAAGTGAATTGTTACGAGTGAATTGTCCGGAAAGTTCTTAGCGTTTTTACGCGCAATCAAGGATAAGCAATTTTAAACGTACTCTCATCTTTATTCATTAAAGTAATTTCCATTGTTTTCTATGACCTTAGTCCACCTAGCAGGCAATATAAATATTCCATCGGCATAAAACTTAGTTGCTTTTAAGGAAAAGAAGTAATCTGAGTGGCTTTTGACACCATCTAAATCATTAAATAATTTTCCTTTTGGAGAGTTCTACACAGACAAAAACAAATGATAGTCAGATGGCACAATGTCAGGGAAGTATGGTGGATCAGGTAAGAGATCCCACCGAAGTTCATGCAACTTTGTGCGGGTTGCCAAAGACATGTTGTCAGGCATTATTCTGGTGGGACACAGCCCCTTTTCTGTTGGAGAGCACTGGCCTCAATTCCTTGATCTTTTCATTCAAATTTGCTAGCAGTACACATCAGAATTGATGGTCTGATTTTGTGGGAGTAGCTCATAGTAAATAATGCCTTTGAAATCCCATCAGA
>JAOPUL010007197.1:23786-34698 GCA_027564515.1 Octopus rubescens
CGTCAGCAAATTCAGCGTCTGATATCCTTTCCGCCTTAACTCTCCTGCTCTGTGCCA
This sequence comes from Octopus rubescens, assembly GCA_027564515.1. Lineage (NCBI taxonomy): Eukaryota > Metazoa > Mollusca > Cephalopoda > Octopoda > Octopodidae > Octopus > Octopus rubescens. The sequence continues at coordinate 23,844 of JAOPUL010007197.1, forward strand.
GTGCTACAGTAAAGCCAGAGTACTTGTGTTTCTCCAGTGCAAGACGCATGCAATAGTCCACTACAACGATAAAAAAGTTAGGGAGCCAATATATTGGAGCACTCCAGCTAGTATGTCGAAGAACTCTGTAATGGTTTGGGCTCTCGAGTTGCTGTAGAACAGAGTGTTGGTGTAGAGCAGAGTGTGTGGCTGAAGATGAATGAGAGTAAGACCAACTATCTGGTAGAAAACATCAAAAGCCAGAGAAGATTAGGAATGTAGGCGGGAAAACGCTAGAATTGCTTGAGGACTTCCTGTATCTGGGAGCAAAGATTAGGAACACAGAGGATGATGTGGTCAAGACGAAGAGCAACGCTCGGGCTGCGCTGCTCAGTTGGAGATTAATGTGAAAGTCAAACCTTCGGTGAGATTTGAAGATCCATATATTCATTGATACAGTGGAGTCTGTGCTACTGTACGTGTCTGAGACTTGGATGCTGATCATGAAACTCACTCAGATAATGGATGGTTGCTACACGAGAATTCTGAGAGTGGCTCTGAACATTAATCAGTATACAGTGAGGAAGAAGTAGTCAGTACTCTACAGGAGCTTCCCAAATGTAAGCTCGAAAATAATACAGAGGAGACTGAGGTTTACGGGACATACTCACCGATATTCAGAGTTATCTCTGCACTGAGTGCTCCTGTGGGAGCCCCTACACGGACAGACTAAAAGAGGGAAACCGGGATTGACATACATCGATGCCTTAAGGACAGACACTAGTTTCTGCGAGACGCAGGACATGGCGGCAATGATGAAGGACAGAGACCGCTGGAGAGAACGCGTCCATGGATCTCGGGAATGTTACCCACCCTATATATATAGACATATAAACTATCTCTTACAGATAGAAGCAGTATGAATACAGAACATTAATTTTGAAGTTAAGTTTAACTTGACAGCATGAAAATACGGCTAATTTAACCACAGGTCTCTGAACCGAGCTGTGGCAGGAGTTCACTCCCCTCTGCAATACACTGGTGCGTGGGACGCACCAACTAACCAGCTGGAAAGGGCACTTTCAAGGGGTTAAAATAGCAGTATTTTCATGCTGTCAAGTTGAATATCGCTATATATATATATATATATATATATATATATGTATATATATACATAAAGACGGTGGGCAAGCACGCAGATTCCGTCCACCTGTTTCACACATTAGTTAATGATTTGTCCGAGGCTATGGTAGAATGCACTTGTTCTACACGCGGTACCACATAGTGTAGGTCTGATTTCAGAACTACGTGGTTGCGGAGAAAACGTACTCAATATACAGCTCTACCTGCGACAATTAACCTTTATGTTTCCATTCCTAACATGGGTTGTGCAGGTGTGTAATGCAATATGTTTTTATTTCCAAACACTTTGTCAAATCAAACTTCAACTACAAACTGGTTTAATCATTATTATTTTCTTTAAAAAGATCCTCTCTTTTTGACTGTCTTCCTCATTCGCAAATAAAATTCCCCACTTATCAGCACATATCTTTCTTTTCACAACCAGTCTTCACTGACTGTACATTCAGGTTAAACGTCTGTATATGTCTAAGCTATCTTCCACTTTGCTTATGGTTTTCAAACCTTCTCACGCCTAGACGTTCTCAATGTTCATTTGTGTATTAAACCAACTCTCACATTTATTCCTTGAAATCAATAGAATAGAAAACAAAGAAGAAGTGTAGAGTAAAAAAGGGCCGAGGTAGCGTGGAGCAGGAGGTGGGAGATCCAAATGTCCCAGCTCAGCGGATATTCAGCCGCGGTTATGACCGCAGTGGCATCTTCGCGGATAATGGCCTGAGGACACTCACTGCGGTAGCCACTTCATCTCGTGGGGCTCATTTATCTGGCCGCCCTCATCAATGCCTATTTTGCGGAGGAAGTCTGTGGTCCGAGAACCAAGAACATAAGACTGCTATCGGCACAAAGTGATAGTTGTCGGCCAAGCTCTTGTACTCTTAGACCATCCTTTTCTCTGCGTTGCGGGTTGAGCCACTTGGGTTTGCATAAGAAGCCAGGAGGTTGGTGCCGTAGACCTATATTATCATACCTTCAATTCAAGGAGTGTGTTGAGATTTTATTTCCTTGAGTAATGCGCGTTATTTCATGATGCATCGTTCCATTAAATCGAACATGAATACGCCGTAACTAGAGAAAAAGTTGAACCGTCCATAAGGGTTTCTTCTACTGTTAGACATCTATAGGCAACGAAAACTAAGGTATTCTCGGGTATTATGGGTCTGTAGACGCAAGACTTTTAAAAATCAGCTTCCCATACTTTTTCCTGTACAACTACACGGATGTTATTTTGGTAGGTTTTCTGTTGTCTATCTCGTGTAACTTCACAATGGCCAAGCAATGAGAACATTGAGAATTCTCCTTTCAGGCGTGGCAATAAAATTTACATTTACTTTATTTATAATATTTTCTTTAACTGAATTATCTTAAATTTATCAGAACACAATTGTTTATCTTTAACAGAAATATTGCATCCATTATACAAAAACATGACGCATTAGAACAGCGCATATAATAAAAATGACACAAGTTATTTATTTTGGTTATAATATAATGGAGATTTAAAATAAACACATTCAAATACAATCGCCATCGATGTTATTGATAACTTCATTATTGCACTTGGCATCAGTGTCTTCTTCACCATCGTTTTTAATTGAGTATAGAGACTGTAAAGTATGTGTACGCTGTATACACTAAATATATAAGCTGAAATTACGTGGTTTCATGTTTTGTAAAATCTGCATTTCATCAGAAGCAGCTACGCTGTTTACTATGCAGTATCATATATATTGCCAGTCGCTGTTCAATAGCAGACTACAATTGAAAGTTTAATAAATAAATAAATACCAACTGTTTTGCTAAAAGTAGCTGCGTAATAAACAATATAATGGAAAATCTATGGAACCCAATTAGCAGTCATTTGTATTCGAAGATGCCAGAAACATTATCACATTATATCACAAATATGGACGATTTCACTACAATATAAAACGGAAAAAAGTTCTGTTCTTATGCTACAGATTATGCGTGATGAAGGGATAGAAATGCAGGTATTTCCTTGTCATGTATTCGTATAATGGCTTGTTTGTGGTTGGATGTTGTTGGAGTCCTTATTTGCATTGCGGTTTAGAAGGGAGATAACCGGATGACAAGTAGTACTCCCCATTCACCATCTACATGGACTTGCCGCAGGGCAGCCAACATGACTAGATATGTATGCATGGATGCATGTGTGATTCTAGGCAAATTTATGGTTAATATTTGAATCTGCGAAGTCCGGTGAATATTTTATGTCAAACAGATTTATCTATACAGTGCACATCAGTGAATGTATAGTCGTAGAAGAAAGAGCTACGTTTCAAAATACTGTCTTTCTGAGACGGGTCTTTGGGGCAGTTTTTCGACATGGGATTTCTGTATTTCATTGTGATCTGAAGCAAACTAGGCACTCTTGCTGACTGTTGCCTTTGACTCTTGCCTTTGAAACTTTGAACATTGACGGTTTTATTTTCCGGCGCGAACCGCCGACGCGTTCGGATGTGCATCTTAATCATGCTTATATATAAAATACTTGAAGACTCGTTTCAGTTCGTTCGCATTTTGGACATATTTGTCTTTCAGCCCACAGGGTGTTCAAAATTTATCATCAACCCTACTTTTGCCTATTGGTTTATAAGTTTTAAGAACAGATGACCTAAACATGTAACAGGTTGAGCGGGATTGCACGTTGTCTGTAATGTGTATGATCTGACATAGAATATTAGCAAACCAATAACCGTAATATGTTAACCATACTGAACAAAATATTTCGTCAAATAAGATATTTTGTGGTATTTTAAACTATGGTAGCTGAGTCCTGATGAGTCAGGCTTTATTTTTCGCTTAATTTCAAGTCATGATGTAATCTCTAGGTGCCTTTAGCAAGCAGTCAAACCAGAGTTCCATCCTTGCATTATATTCCTCCTCTCATCCTACTCTCCGTTTAGTAGGCATCCATAGGTCTCGAGTAACCATCGATCTGCGCCTGGAGAATTTGTCAGTTGCTGGTGGTGTTGCAGCGTCTGATGTGGCTGTGCAGGTCCACACGAGTGCGCCCCTCAACCACTGATCTATCGACTTCACATCCCTCTTGCAGAAGTCCTCGAAGCGATGATCAGGTCATTCTCGTGCTCTTCTGCCCGTAGCCTTCCCCCGTAATGGAGGTCTTTTCAGATCCTCCCGTCCCGCATGCAATGTTCGTGACCCCGCCAGCGCAGACGGCGCTGCTGAAGAAGGGTGAATATCCTGGGTGTCTTGGCGGTTGAGGATTCCAGTGTTGGTGACTAGGTCGGACAACTTTGATATCCAAGAAGCGTCTCAGATTACGAAGACTGGAGTAAAGGCGCCATGCCTCACTGCCTTAGAGTAGAGTACTGAGGAGCCACGCCTCATAGACAATAATCTTGGTATTTGTAGCTAGTTTTTTTGTTTTGTTTTTACAAAATCTCTTTGTGAGCCTGACAGATGAAGAGGATGCTCGTCAAACTCGCCTGCTGAACTCGGGGTCCAGGGAGAGGTTATCAGAGAGGGTAGAACGCAGGTAGGTGAATTCATGGACTACATCCAGCTAGTAGTTGTTGATGGTGATGGTAGGGTAGTGTCTGAAACCCTGGCGCAGCAAGTTGGTCTTTTTCAGACTGATAGTCAGGCTGAATTTCTCATAGGCCTTCGAGAACATGTCAACGAGGTACTGCACTTGCTCCTCAGAGTGCACTGTCTTTGCTGCGTCATCCGCGAAGGGAATTTCCCTGATGAGTACCCGACGGACTCTGGATTTCGCTTTCAGCCTTGACGGGTTAAATGTTTCCCATCTGATCTTGTAAGGAGGTAGACACAATCGGTTGATGTTCCAAACGCATGTTTGAGTATGACTGCGAAGAAGATGCCAAACATGTAGGAGGCAAGAACACAACCCTGCTTCACTACATTCCAAATGTTGAATGCCCCGGAAGAAGCGAAATTCAATTGGATAGGAGAGAGAAACAGACATATTAGCAAATTGTTGGTTGGAAAAACCAGAGACAAATTAAGTTTATTATTCAAGAAATAATGCAGTCTAACTGACAGACGTCCATGCGTTTTGATTTACAAGGATTGTGTTACGCCAAGGCGACAGCAGACTGCAATAAACCCAGTGTGCCATGACTAGTAACGGATCCTGAGACACATATTTATGCCAGGGATCATTTACCCACACGGATGGGGCTTCACTATAAACTATAATGTTAAATTGGTTTACCAAAATTTATTTAATGATCTCATTAATTAAATTAGTTATTAATCAATATTTTATGAATAATATGTAGAATAGTAAACATATAAGATTGTGTATTTTAGTTGAGGAACTTGAGTTAATCAGGCTCGGCACAAGGTCCGCAATACTAGGGTAAGGGGGGCGGTAATCATTAGTATCACTGCCAATACTTCACGTGTACATTGTTTTATCCACCCCAGACGGCTGGAGGTCTAAGATGACTCGAGAGCAAGGATGGAGAAATGAATACAAAACGTAAAGAGAAATGAGTAATGCCACAAAGCGTTTTCCGATGCACAAAGATTCTGCCATTTAGCCACTTATTAGTCATAATCGTAATAGATTAACATATTAATGTTTAGTACGGTGGAATATGGTGCTACGGCAGAATACGGTGGAATGCGGTGGAATACGGTGGAATACGGTTGAATACGGCGGACTACGGATGAATACGGTGAATACGGTGGACTACGGATGAATACGGTGAATACGGTGGAATACGGATGAATACGGCGGAATACGGATGAATACGGTGAATACGGTGGAATACGGATGAATACGGTGAGTGAATACGGCGAAATACGGATGAATACGGCGCAATAATGAATACGGTGGGATACTAAACATGATGCAAAGATTATTTTCTTAACGTCTTAGTCATAATATTAACAGTAGTTTAGAAACTACTAACGATATAGAAACAGTAGATATAGGAAAATAATCCTTTTTATACTTGGCACAAAGGCCTGAAATTTTAGGGGATGGGAATAGTCGATTCAATCGAGCTCAGTACTCAACTGGTATTTATTTTATCAACACCGAAAGGCTGAAAAGCAAAGTACGACCCCGTCGATATTTGAACTCAGAACATAAAGTCGGAAGAAATGCCACTAAGCATTTTTCCCGGCGGTCTAACGACTCTGCCAGCTCAACGCCTTAGATATAGGATAATAATAATTCAAACTGGAGTATATGTGATAGCAAACTACTGTGACGAGAAGTGCATATAGAAGCCACAGATATACGAACGTTGGTTAGAATAATTACCAAACTATAGGTTACACACAACATTTCTCAAAACTGCAGCATGATTATTTTTTGCTATATTTCAAAAAGTAAGTAGACTACTATCAAAACAAGTTGAAGTATTAACCAGACAGAAAACAGTATACGATAAAAAAAAATACTAACCAGACAATAAGCAAGCAACATAGATTAAAATTGTAACCAGTGTAAACCTAGAATAGATTATAAAATGTTGACAATACTGCAACACAACAATATTAAATACTATTCAGACTAATGCCAGACTAAAATGAAATACAGACTAGACTAAAGCGGAAATTGATTAAAATACTAAACACAATAAACAGAATAAATAGTTTAGAATACTAAGCAAATCACAGTATAGACTTAATATATTTTAATTAACCAGGATACAATGAGAGTAAATTGGAATATTAGGTAGACTATAAATCTTTATCTTCTAACTAGACCAAAATCAAAATAAATAGAAATGGGAGATCAGCTCAGCTCCTGTTCTTATTCGATGGCGCTGGGTCATCCCAAGTTTATGGTCCCAGCGGCATCTTCGTACATAGAGCTGACTAGGTGGACCAGCGCCCTTCATCGCTGATGATCCCGCCCCAGCCTTTCTGCGTCCGTGAAGGTGACATCAAACCTCTAGAGATCTTCCCTATCCGCATCCAGCCATCTGATACCTGTCCTGCAATGGACCCTCTCCCTGCCCGCTGCTGCTGCGTCGAACATGGGTAAGGCTGTGGTAGAATGACCAGGCGGGAGGCGGAGGAGATATCCGTACCAGCGCATGCAGCGGATTACTATAAAGCAGGGGGAAGTGATGTTGCGAGTGCACAGTATTCGTTAGAATAGGAACTACACTAAATTCTTAATTGATTAAAATATTAACTAGGTTGCAATCAGAATATTTTAAAATAGTAACTAGTCTAACATTAGAATAGGTTAAACTACAAACAAGACTGCTATAAAATTCGACACTATATAGAATATGTCCATGATATGTTGAAATATTACTCGGAGTAGGGGATAAGTATATTCAAATAGAAACGAGAGTCATCCTAGAATATGTTAAACTATTAATAATTTTAAGACGAAAATGTATAGAATATTATCTAGACCAGTGGTTCTCAAAGTGGGTGGGACACCTTCTCCCTGGGGGGCGGTGGAAAGATCCAGAGGGAGAGGGTTGAGGAAAAGTGGGATGATAATGGGGTGCTCAAATGAAACTAAATATAATTGGTTAATTAGGTTAAGGTATATATGTTAAATACAGTTGTTTAGGATTTGCTGTAGAGAGAGGTCTATGTTTTTATGGGTGAGCGGGGGGGTTAGGAATTTGACCTTGTTGCCAAGGTCGCGGCAGCTCGAAAATGGTAGGGAACCACTAGCCAGAATAGCTTAAAATATTGACTAGGCTAAATCAGAAACTAATAAAATACTAAAAAAATATAAATTATAATCCTTTCTTATACTGGGAATAAGGGCCTGAAATTTTGCGGAGAAGGTGGTAACTGGTACTCACTTTATCGACCCCGGAAGGATATAAGGCAAAGTCGAACCCGGCAGCATTTGAACTCAGAACGTAAAAGTGTAAGAAATGCTGGTAAATATTTTCCCCGGCATTTTAACGATTCTGCCTGCTCGCCGCCTTACAGAGGTAAATAATTATAGGTTAAAATGTAGGCAGAATTAAACTAAAATTTAATAAAACATAAACCGGAAAATCGAAAAAAAGATAGCTTAAGCATTAACATGACTACAAGGAGAATATACTTGAATGCTAACAAGATAAAAAGCAAGAATAATTTTAAATATTTACTAGACTACAACATTAATAGATTAAAATATAAAGTCAACTACAATGAAATTGTTTTAAATATTAACTTGAGTACAAATAGTATTCTGAAAAATGATAATTAGACTACAACCGATGTTAAAATATTATTACGAATACAGTAGAATATATAATGAATATTAACTAGATTCAAGTCTGAATAAATTAACATATTAAGTAGAATACAATGAGAAACTGTTTACATATTCACATAACTACTCAGAAAGATACTAAAATACTAACCAGTATTAAAAAAAAAACAATAGGTGGAATTGGAAACAAAATTAAACTGAATAAATTGAAATATTAACGAGAATACAATCATATTAGGTTAAATACTAACAATTCTACAGTCAGAATAGTTTAAATAGTAACAAGAATTTAATACTAACTCACTAACTCATCAATAGCCATGATGTTTTCAGACACTAACTAAAATAATAACTATCTTGAAACAAAATTGATTGAAATATCAAACAAGCTGCAATGAAATAAAAATTAATTGTATTCATCTCCAAATATAGAACTGTCTAAAATACTACGTAGGCTGTTTCAGATTTGATTGAAATTATAATTAGACTATTGTCAGAATACGTTAAATTGCTAACACAGGATACAACTAAAATTTATTACAATATTAAAGAGTCTGCAACTACAATTCGTTAAATATTAACACAACTATGTATGGATTAGATTATAACTACAGACTGAATAGGTTAAAATATTAAGTGGACTAAAGCTTGAATACAGTAAATTATTTACTCGAATGCAATCAGAATACTTTAAATATTATCAAGAATAAATCTAGAATTGGTGAATATAATAATTAAAATTGAAAAATGATGTTTTGGAATAATAAACAGCATACCGCCAGATTAGATTAATATAGTAACCAGAGTAAGTGCCGTATAGATAGATTAAACTAATAAAAATAATACAATTAAATAATATTAAACAATAATTAAATTAAAGCCATGATTGTTTAAAATATAATCTCGACTACAATTGAATGAAATACTAAACCGACCATTACCATAATAGTGTACAAAGTACAAAGTGGAATATCACAACAATTGATTAAAATCTTAAACTGAATACATATTTTAACGGCGGTGCCCCAGCATGGCCGCAGCTCTGAGCTGAAACCAATAGTAATAATACAGAACTTTCAAATACTATTTATTGCAAAAACATTTCAATTACCATACGTTAAATAAAAATCGGATGACATGCGTAATAGTTAAATGTTTTGGCTAGACTAAGACGTTAAGTAAATTACAATAGGAATAAACTAAAATGTTAATTAGACTGACATTACGCTATATTGAATGTTAACAAAAATTGCAGCTAGATTAAGTACAACCCAAGAGTTAATATCTTAAATTATAGGCTACCAACAATATATGTTAAAATGCAAGACAGATTCACATATTAACCAAATCCAACGAGGTTATATGAGGTAGGGTATAGAATATCATTGGAATTGATAAACATCTAAAGTATAAAGCTTGTACATGTTGAGCAATGAGTAGAAAACATGTAGCATGTTTTTAAGTACTAACTATATTACGAACTGAATGTGCTAATATGCTAAATATACTAAATACAAAATAGGTTAAACTATTAACTAGACTAAAGCCAGAATTACTTTTAGTAGCAAGCGTAATATAATCCGACGTAGATAAAATAATACCTATACAAACGCAGAAGACGTTTAAAAACTAACAAGATTATTAGCTGAATATGTTAAAATACTAACTCAACTAAAACATTATTAACATTACGTACTAGATTAAAAAATGGAATGGGTTAACATATCAAGAAGAGTAAAATGTGAACAGGACAAAACACAAACTAGACAAAAGGTAGAATACTTAAAAAAAATAGCAAACGAAGACAAACGATAATAAAAGCAGAAAATAAGAGAATATTAACTTGACTAACATAAAGAATAGGTAGTAATATTAACTAGAGTTAAACCAGAAAAGATTAAAATTCCAAGAACAATAAACCCAGACTGAGATAAAATATTGCCTAGACGAAAGCCAATGTAGTTCAAAATAATACCTGACTTTTACAACTAGAATAGATTGGAAGAAACCAACAAGATTACGAATCATATAAACTGCTAACCTGAGAACAACGAAAAGATATTAAAAGAGCTAACCAGACTATAACCGGAATGGATTTTAAAAAGCTAACCAGACAGCGACCTGTTGATGTTAGATTATTAAAATATACCAAAGCCAGTAAAAATGATATTGCTTCCTATGTGTGTGGCTTTCAAATAAATTTTAAATTCTGTTTTCTTCCAGAAGTATAAATTTCTTATCAAAATTCTCCTTTCATTCTACTACTCTCTCTCCTTCTGCCTCTCTCTCTCTCTCTCTCTCTCTTTCTGTTAACCATCTTGTTTTCTTTCTTTTCTTTTCATATCTTTCATTATTTCTTACTTTCATTTTTACTATTACACAATTTCTGCGCGTGCATATAAAAGCCACGATTGTCTAAGCAGTGTTACTATATCTATATGTCAATATATTCTTGCACTCACATACACACACACATACACACACACACACACACACACACACACACACACACACACACACACACACACACACACA
>JAOPUL010007221.1:27667-38326 GCA_027564515.1 Octopus rubescens
AAAGTGAGTACCAGTTACGAACTGGGTCGATAAAATCGACTACTCCCCTCCCCCAAAATTTCAGACCTTCGTGCCTAATATAGAAAGGATTATTATTATTATTATTATTATAAAGGCGGCGAGCTGGCAGAATCGTTAACACGCCGGGAAAATTGCTTAGCGGCATTTCTTCCAACTATACGTTCTGAGTTCAAGTGTCGCCAGGGTTGACTTTGCCTTTCCTCCTTTCAGGGTCGATAAAATAAGTACCAGTTGAGTACTGGGGTCAACTGAATCGACTATCCCCATCCCCGAACATTTCAGGCCTTTGTGCCCAGTATAGAACGGATTATTATTATTATTCAAAATGTTATAAGTTTCAGACAAATTTCTACTGCATCACCTGCTACACCTCCGTGTTGGTGGTGGTGGGGCGGCATTGTGCGTTCTTTTTTATTGTTGGGGGAGTGCAAATTCTTCCGGTATTGTATTATATCAGTTTGTTTTGTTATGGGGTCTGGTTGCAGCATTTTGTTGTATTAGTGTTTGTATAGTGTGTTGTATGTGTAATGCAAGTTGTGTTCTTCTGTTGGCTTGTAGAGTACATGTTGTGGTGGTTGTTTAATTTATTGGATATTTACTGTATAAAGTGTGTCTGGTGTTTTGGGGGTGTTTTGTTTGTGTCGTATTATTGAATTGATAGTTACTTGCGTAGGATGTGTGCTGTTCCTATCAGGGCTATTTTTTTGATAATGTGTAGTATTGGGGGTCCTGATATAAGTTCTAAGTTTTTGTTCATAAGTATTTTTATCATATCCAGTGCTCTAATTATTACTGGTAATGTTTTCATCTTCATTCCACACATCTTGAATACTTCAATTTCGAGGTATTTTATCTTTGACAATTTCTCTACTTGATTTTTGGCAATATTTTGGTCAGAAGGGACTGCAATGTCTATCAGTAAGCAGGTGTTTTTTTTTCTTCCAATCGTTGATTATTATGCCTGGGTGATTAGCTTTTATTTCTTTGTCAGTTTGAACAGGAATATCCCAGATGATTGTCCCTTGGTCGTTGTCATGTACCTTGTTTGGCACATATCTTTACCATTTCTTGTTAGTTTTTATGTTGTAGTGTTGGCATATTTCCCAGTGGATATAACTACTGCATTTTGTGTTAGGGTTTGCCTTCATTATTTTGCTATTATAGTGTTCAGGCATTGGTCTTGTGAAGTTAGAATCAGTCCTTCCGTTTCAGCTTTTAGTCCAGAGCTTTTGAGCCATTGTTGGCGTTTACTTAGGCTCCCTTCTTCTCTGTCAAGCCTCGCAGGGTCCGTGTTTTCCAAGGATTTCTGGTAACACTGGTCAACACACATTGTACTGATTTTGATTTTGTCGTTGCTTTTACTTAATTTTGAGAAACTGATTTCAAATATGGCTTCCATTTTTTTCTAACACAGCTTCAAACCATTAAGTTATAATGTCAATAGAATATGAAATGATAAATGAAATGTAATATATCATCACCTTTTATTAAATACATACTGTTAATTCTCTAATATGATGGATAAAACACAAACCATCATAAACATATCTTCATATTCACGGAACAAATTTCCGCTTGCGAGAGTGTCTGGGGCGTTTCACAGTCATTTTGAATACTCCAACAGTAATCTGCCATCATATGTGTATTCCACAAACCTTGATATCTCTCCTCCATAATCTTGATTATTTGATGGAAATGCTCACCATGCTCATCGCTCACATCTCCAAAGATTAGCAGGAAATTCATCGAGATGGCTATTGAGGAAATGAAGCTTTATGCTCAAGTTACAGCCTAAAAGATGAAAGTTATTAAGTAATGCCTCCACCAACTCCTTGTAGTTTGTAGCCTTTTTACTACCCCAAAATCCTTCCACCACAGCCACAAATGAATCCCATGCTCGTTTTTCCACGTCAGTCATTGAGCTCGAGAAATTTTGGCAGTTCATTAACGTTCTGATTTGTGGCCCATCAAAAACACCAGCCGTTATTTTATCATAACTTAGGCCAGGAAATGATGTACATATGATTTTGAAACATTTACCCACCACATTAAGAGCTTTGACAAATTGTTTCATTAGTCCTAGTTTCATATTTTAATATGATGGGGGTGTGAAAATGATTTTTGGTTGGTGTATGATATTCTTCTCCCCAACAGTCAAACGTTTCCTAACTGGCTAGAGTTTCTTTTCCTAATGTTGGTCCCTCGCTCGGTTATTCCATAAACGCGGGAAACACGGATATTTTGTATACCCTCGTTATTGGCCAAGTAAAATGTTGACCATTTTTAGATCCACACATATGACCCATTTGTGTTGGTCATACTTGAATAAACCTTATACAACTTTTATGTGATCACAATTCTCTTTTAAATGCACAGAGTGACCAATAGGAAGTGCACCAAACAAGTTTCCATTATGGAGAAATACACATTTTAGATTCTTCTTTGAACTATCTTTAAAGAGTTTCCATTCACTAGAATCATACTGTTCAACACCCATCGCGTTTAACAGTCCCGCCACGTCAAAACAGTAAACAAAATCGTTTCCAGTTTTAAAGAATGCCAAAAGTTCTGATAACTCTTAACAGTCCTAGGTTTCTAACAAAATTATTAAGTTCTTTCTGGTTGAAGTTTTCACGTTCTTTAGTTGATGTTTCTAAAAAGTCTTTATCACTGTCATGTTCATGATTTACATCTTCTTCACATATATCACTTTTTCATCTTGCAGTGAATGTAGATCCTTGAAAATGAGTACTTGTATTTCATCTGAGTGAAGCACTGGACGAATTGTTGAATCCAGATTTGGGTAACTTATTTTCTGTAGCGTTTTCTTTCTATAACCAGAAGTCTTTGTGAGACAAAAGTAGCAATCGTTTACATGATTCTTTGGCTTCCGCCATACCATAGGAATGCCAAATGTTAGTTGTTTCCTTGTGCCTTTTGTCCATTGGCGTAGATTTATCAACCATTTATCCTGATCACCAACTTTAATCTTAAATTAAGCCAAGTAGGTTCTTTTCAGAAAATCACTAATGTTCATTCTTTGACTTGGTTCTGTAAAACACCCACATATATAACAAAAAGAGTTTGAGGAATTCAAACATTTCCTTCACAATGACACCATGCTACTGAACCCCTGCGTTAGTTCATGAATGTGAAAAGAGAGAAAATAATAAAGTACATATTTATATGTCTATGTTTGTCTAAATAGTTGTCTAAATACATAGATAAAATAAATATTCACCAGAAATGTTTAACTATGAAATCTTTTGTACATTTATTGATAGTAAGAAGAGATTAAAAGCGCAGATTAAGACTACCGAGTGTTCGAGCACACAGGTATTAGGAAACCCACTTCTACACAGGTACAAGGCCGACAGAGCGTCACAACCTCACTCACTGAAAGCTAAACTGACTGCGAAAAACACATTGAGACATTTATGAAACATGGAGCCACGGGTGGGGCCAATATGAACCAGCCTATAGAAAGAAATCTCGACGTGATAGAAAAACACTATTGCCATTTTAAAACTCACTGACCCCAAATTACTCAACAACAGGTTTTAAACTTAGTCCAGCAGAAAGAAAGTTAAAACTTTCCTTGGCCAGTGTAATCAATCCAAGTGATGCCGAGGTTTGACTTTCTCTTCCTACAGTCCTCTCTCTATAAAGGTTCGATTTACCAGAAGCTGCTCCTTACATCCATACATCCCTCTTCGGCACCCCTTTTGTTCCTTCTGGTAAAACATGGTTGTTTTCCAGGTGTGTTATAAACCGGTTATAGATGACTTATGTGAAGGTTTTGTAGGTTGTTGATAGGCATGTTATTGGCCTATCATTTTGTGGATGGATGGTGTCTTTGTTTTGGTGACCCCGAGGTAGACTTTGCCATTCATCCTTTCGAGATCGATAAAATAAGTACCAGTTGTACACTGGGGTCGATGTAATTAACTTACCCATCCACCGAAAATGCTGGCCTTTTGCCAAATGTTCCAAACCTCTAGGTAGACAAGAACTGGGATGAGGTTACAAACAGTGTGGTAAGTCTCACTCAGAAATGGCCCGAGAGAAAATTATCCATGAAAGGTGGAACACAGGTGGCGAATGCACACGTCGCCTCTTTAATAACCTATCGCCTCACCGTTGTACCACGCTCCAGTCCACGTCTGGCCGAACAGAAGCGTTTACTTTTCAGCTGCCTGTGGAAAGTTTGTTCCACTGGTCAGGCGGTCCACCTCTTGCCAGCGCACAATGGATGGCGGGCTTTGCATGCCATGTTTGGTAATGTGCAGACTCGCGCTGTGGCAGCCTGGTGGTGTGTGGGGGTGGGTGAGAATGGTTACGGGTGGTGTCCGTATCGGATATATTTGTTTGTTTGTGGAGGTTTGAAATGTGTGTGTGTGTTGTTGTTGTTGTCGGTGATTTTTCGAAATATATGAGTGTGTGTGTGTGTGTCTGTGTGTGTGTGTGTGTGTGTGTGTGTGTGTGCGCGCGTATGTGTGTGTATGAGTATTTGTCAATGGTAGTTTAAAATATGTGTTGGTTGTTGTTGTTGTTGTTGTTGTTGTTCTAGTTGACCGTGTTGTTTTGAAATATATGTGTGTGTGTGAGAGCATTTTTCCATGTGCGTTTATACTAGGAAATAATTGAAAATAATTCTAAAAAAAAAAATCTTGTTTACCGTATTTTTGTTTTTTTTGCTGGTCAAGACAGATGAACTTATTAAATAGATTATTATAAACCTTACTATAACAATAATTTAGATTAACTCAGGATGTTTTGTTGTTTGTGGGGGTTCGAAATGTGTGTCTGTGTGTGTGTGTGTGTGTGTGTGTGTTGTTGTTGTTCTGTACGACCATTGTTCTGTACGACCAAACAATGACCATTGTCATTGTTTATTGAAACCTGAACCTCATAAACAACAGAAAATATATCACACATTTGCCCTAAAGGGCATTTAAATTTGTCTCTGCATCTGCATCCAGGGCTGGTTTGTGCTGTCTGTTGTTTATTGATGTGTGACTTAATATTAGGGGGGACAAGAAAAAGTAATTTTTATAGTGTGTCTATTGAAGATTTTGTTGTATCTATGGGTTCTAGGAAAGTGTATATCTACTAAATCTTCTACCCACGTTTGTCCTAACATTAAGGCTAAAAGGGAGAGGGTGAACCATAACATTCTTGTAGACCTATTTTTACGACTAGGTGATAGAGGAGGTCTTGGGTTGTAGAAGATTTTACTAGTAAAGCCGCTTATATATATATATACATGTGTATATTAACATGCATACTTATATACATACTACTCACTATTACTATTCATAGCTCTTACACGTCAATTCATACCCAAAGAGACATGTTATAGGCAACAATGCAAAGTAGTCCAACAGCTCAGCCTGCCAGCAACTAACTGGCCACATGGCATGAGTGTTTCTTCTGGATATTGCATTTCCTTTTTTTATTTTCACTTTTCTTGGCAAATATTTAATATTTTGAGTAGCATGAGGCATGTCCAAGGTTGTTTTAAACTATACGACAAACGTTGTAAGTTATAGGGTATCCTGTAGTAAGGAAAAGTCACTACTACACAACGTCTGGAGTTTACAACAGTACGACTGAGTGAAAATATCCAAGGGGAGCATTCTACATGCTAGGTACACAGTGCATATCTGAGGCGAAGTGGAGGGGAGACTGATATGTGTAACGTAGAAAGTCTAAAATTAACTTTATATAAGGGTAAGTGAACATTCAAAAGAAAAGGCCGCACGACACATTTAGTGTTGATTTTGGTTTTCCGAACTGATATGCAAAATATGGAGTCGGGTACCCGCTAATGGCCTGCGAAACTTGAAATGATATGGAACCGACTCAAGCTATTTTAAATAATATATATATATATATATATATATAAAAGCAGATAATTCAGACAACCGCTTCTCAGATGACTAGTCAGTCCTGTAGCACCCTTGATTAACAAGAGATCCATACATTCAAATACATACCGATACATAGATACGTGCACACACACACACACACACACACACACACACACATACACACACACACACACCTATATAGTATACATATAAATAGACACACCGATACATACTCACGCGACTACGTGAAAAACGAAGAGATTCTAAGAAGAGCCGAGTCAAAGACACTACAGAGGACGGTCGTAGAGCGCCGATGCCGCCTGGCCATGTTCTACACCTGCCCGACGAACGACACACTCAAAAACAGCGATGAGCTGGACCCCACCCGTTGGCAAACGGAGGCGGGGGTTGCCCCAAAACCATCTGGCGAAGAACGTTCCCAAAAGACCTGTTGGAGGTCGGCATCACCTGGCATAGACGAGAGAAAGCAGCCGCTGATCACGACCGTTGGCGAATTCGTACTGCTCGATGCGTCAAACGGCGCGGAAGAATCTGAGACTGAGACTGATGTGTATATATATATA
Organism: Octopus rubescens; assembly: GCA_027564515.1. Lineage (NCBI taxonomy): Eukaryota > Metazoa > Mollusca > Cephalopoda > Octopoda > Octopodidae > Octopus > Octopus rubescens. The sequence goes on from JAOPUL010007221.1 coordinate 34,146, forward strand.
TATATATCACAAATTGCTCTAATGCATCTGTTTATATGAGTATAGTAAATATTCACTCATTCAGTAATTATCCATTATTCCTATCTTGCTGATTTTTTTTATCAATAAATGTAATCTTAAGCAGAATTTTAATTGAAACACGTCCGCTATCCTGTATCCTTGACATTTGCAGGTGGTATATTCTACTTAAGGCTATTGACCATCCCACTTTTAATGATGTTTACTCTTAATTAAATTTAAAGAAACTTATTCTCGATACTTTATTCTATGTATATTGTGTTTCAGTTGATTTCAAGTAAACTTTTTTGTTATTCTTTCAAACTTATATACATTTTATTCATCGCATTTCATTCACATTTTACTTTAGAAATATATTTGGGATGTTAAGTGTGTTCGTCTGTTGTTGTTGTTGTTGTTGTTGTTGTTGTTGTTGTTGTTGTTGTTGATGTTGGTGGTGGTGGTGGTGGTGGTTTAACCCCTGATCAGGCGTGACTGAGCTGATCAATAATGATAGGTACTGTATGCATGTAGAGCTATCCTCTCTTTCTCCAGGTCATTTGGTATCTATATTATCTATATTATTCAATGCTTCGTTCACTCTCTTAGACGGTAGTATCTAAGTTGAAGAGGCATTGACTGATAATCCGAACATATTAAACACACCTTTAGTGCCTTACATGTGGCTCATGAGTATTCAGTATTGACATGACAGATATGGTTGCACATTAGATTATTTAGAGCAAATCGTCCAAACGTAGGAAACATGTGAGATTCTGTATCGATAACATTAGCAATAGTATGAGAAGTGATATATGGTGGCAAATGGTGTTGCTTTGATAAACTGAGAAATCTGAAGTTTCGAATGTTAGATTTTTTTACTGTGAATTCTTGAGAAGGCCATTGAAAATTATTTTAAAACTGGTGAAATTAGAATAAATAATAGGCTCAGGAAGGGTATGAGGAATTTTAATCTTAGGGCATGAGAAAGTTTGACGAGTGAGGTGCGAGAAAGGAAGGTCGAGAGAATAAAAGGTAGTCGGTGAAGGAGTTGGTTGGAGGACAACAGAGCAGTTGATATAATAGGAATATCATTTTAAAACTTGTTTTCGGTTCTGTATACAAATCTCGATGATATACTGTGAATATTTGATTAAATAACTACTATAGTGTTACGTTTTGCAAATGAAACACGATTCTCATGGTTTCTTGTTAACAATTGATTAGTTTTGATCAATCGTATATACTTTTGTACGTATATAGTTTGATTGAATAAACATGTGAATCTGTATAATTCATTGTTATACCAAAAGATCTGTGAAGCATAGGTGGTGATATTTCATGTCTAAGTAATAGAAACCGAATCTTAGATTTAACTTGTAAAAAGACTAGCGCTACTCTAATTGCTTTCTTCGAGAACATTAAACTATTAACAATAATTATCTATGCATAGCAAGAGGCTCTCAACGAATAAAGTTTGAAAACGTCATCCTCTTTGTCATTTGTGCTGATATTAGTTTACAAAAACTGTTAATATATGAATATTTTCATATCCTTTTAGCTTTCCCAATACAAATGTGTGAATCAGTAGCTAAATAGAAAACAAGCTACTGAAAAGCTGCAAATTAATGTGATTTTCAATTTAAAGTTAAATTATTTCGTTCTGATTTTATCGCAAACGATTTTCAGATTGTACAAAACTTACAAAAATCATATTTTTTCTTCTGAGGTTATGGGAGTCCGTGCTGCCATGACAAATCTGATCACAGTTTTGTGCAACAATTAGAATGAGGTGTAACCTACCACTGACTTGAAACCCAACATAAATTTTGATTAATGAGTAAAGTTGTTTCATTTAGATTTCATTATAAATGCAATTTTACTGAATCATAAATAACCCCTAAATCTCATTGCACCCGCATTTATAATATACAGATGTTGTTAGTGTGCCAGCGAAAGAATAATTCACTGAGGGAGCCTCTGTGTGGTCGATTGACTTTCAAAGAAATAGCTCCTTTACACCCAGAAAAGGACAGAGTGATCACTGTAAAAATGCATTTGATAATGGGTTCGTTCAGTTAGGGACGATGTGGTCTACACAACAACAACCATAATGACGGCAAAAAACAGTTGTCATTTTGGACCTCATGGGAGGAAACCCTTGTTCATAATATCAGGTTATTGTTTCACATAGGCACAAAGTGTATTTTGTAAGGAAGGTAGTATTATTTGTAAAGGAGTTAAGTTTTATATGTGTCCCATGTTCGAGTGACTCTTGTTTTATTATTAAGCTCTGTCACATACAGAGTAGAGAAATAAATTGCAAGTGTAAACACCAAGTGGCTTCATAAAGGGAGGATTTTAAATATATGAAGAAAACTTTGCATCTTAGGGATGATACATCGCTTCGAGTGAACACAGTATATCACTGAAATTGCTCTAGTGTTCACATTTAAACTGTTCCACATTTGATAATATGAAAAATAGTTGTCTACTGCAGTTGTTATAATGTGATTGCACAATTTCTCTCTTTCAATAATAGATATTGCAAATATGTGATTAAAATATGGCATTCATTGTAAACTGAGTAGTATTGTAGTCGCAAATAAAGTTGTTGTTGTTAAAGATGCTGTTGTGTTGATAATGAAGGTAACTAAATAAATGAGATTTGGCTCCCTTCCAAAGAAACATGGGTTTTAGTTAATCGTTGCTAGAAAAGGATTAAATTTGTTTGTTAAGTAGAAAGAAATTTGCTTCGAAAGAGATTTGCGAAAATTTACCAAAAAAATAAATAAATATATTTTTAAAAGAAAAAGCTACAAATAATATATTTGTGAATAAAATAAAGTTTTAATTGAAATCAAGGAAGATTCCAAATTAAATTCACAGAAGTATGCTTCGTTAACATCACCTTACTACACCCACGATTTACCTCGGAGCTGCCTTCAAGACTTAGAGCTTTTCAATTGTTACATTTATTTTCTAGAAATGTCTTTAATTTGCATGATAAATTGTAGTTTTTATGGTAAATCACTTCTCTTCCTAAAGCTGACATCATTTGCAACTGTTAACCACTATTTTTCATGGTAATTCCTTCTGTTCTTATAACCCTGCAGATATATCAGCTTTTATACGCATGTTATTTTACAGCAAATTGATTTTCCTTTTCTTCCCATATAAAAGTCTTATTAAATTTGAATCTAGCTTGATGCCCGATTGTTTTACGAATGATTAACACCAGACTTGTAAGTGGAATGCCTTATAGGAAAAGTAGTTTCTGGTGAGAATTGTTTAGAATTTTCTGAATTCCAACTTCACTTGATATGTTTCAATATTCTAAGTTTTGTCGATCAGTTCATGCTTTTATAATCTTCATGATATATATATATATATATATATATATATATATCAGTTTTAAGTAATCATATGGCTATAGTGTATATGACATAAGCACTTTGCGTACGTATGCAGACTAGATCTATGTTCTGGCAACAAAATGACACTTCAAGACACTCGAAGAAATGAAAACATGCGCTGGTGTAAAACATAGACACAAATGATTATAATTAAAAGCCGGAGACCATATTATCTCAAAAGTTTAGATATACAAGATCTTGTGGTATGTGAGCACATTCTGAGCTTCAATAGTCAATTTGAACTATTTCATTTTATGAGAAGCTTCAAATGTTCTTGCAAAATTTATAATTATGGAGATATTCGTATAAGATTAGAATGTATATCATATTGGAAAGACACGCTGCTGGAGAACATTTCTTAGCTTGATCCTTGCAACTTTTGTCTATGCTATTTCATTTCCAAACGGATCATGTTATTTCTTCTATCCAGCATTAATATCAGTGCAAATGCATAAACGTAGCATACTCTTTCATCACCCTTAAACATTATTTGACACATGCTGAGAAAATCATGAGGCAAGTTAAGTGAGGGCCGTAGAGTATAATGTAAACTGATTATCAGCCATAAACAACTGCATTTCATCCACTTCGTTTCCGAATCCCTTTCACGATGTCATGAAAAGAAAGTTTTCTAATATCCCTTCGTCTTTCACACACACACACACACACACCTCATAAACACACACCTCATAAACACACACACACACACACACACACACACACACACACACACACACACACACACACACACACACACATACACACACA
>JAOPUL010007252.1:0-18123 GCA_027564515.1 Octopus rubescens
TATATATATTTACCTATATATGTATATTTATGTATGCATTTATAATGCATACACAGAGTTGCATGCACGCACACATGTATATACATGTATATATGCAGATAGGTAAGTATATATTATAGAATCCGCACATGTTATATAATACTCGTATGATGAGAGGCTTTTAGAAAAGTAGCAAAGCTAGATAGTATTATCCATTATTGAAATGTAACCGAACATAGAATACACACGCCATCAGACACCTAAACCAGGTTATTGATAATCGAATGCACGATAGTATTGGTTCTTATTTTATTGATCATAGAAAGTTGAAAGACAGAATCCACTTTGCTCTGCTGTGGAAATAAATTCAACATAGGATAAATTTAGATAGCTTCTGATATCCCCTTGATGTAAGTGTACATTGTATTCGTGTCTTTGACGATGTCTTGTTAGATATTGGTCGTGTAACGTACTTGACTTAGCGTGATTCATGAAGTATCTTCCAATTGTGTGATATATCTGATGTAGAGGAGACTATGGTCTGGGAGATAAATTAATTATGAAAACATTTATTCGAAACTCATGAGTTCAAATATTTGCATTAGAGTCGCGAAAGTTTTCCATATTAATACGGTTATATTAACGAAGAAACCTGCCCAGTGTGCCAACTCTTCGGTGTGGATTCACGCGGAGTCGGATTCGAGCTTCGGCTTTCATACTCCATATACTCTCATAGGTATAGACACATGCAGATTCGAATTTATACTTGCAGGTTCATAAAGTAATTCCAAATGGTAACATATCACTGCCGCGATATGTTACCATTCTATAGTAACTGCCGTATTTATTATTCATTGCTTAGAGTTATTTAAAAATTATTGATTCTGGTAATGGGTTTCTGTTTACAACACAGAACCGAAAACAAGATACGTATGTGCAGACTCTCTGCTATTGTAATTCCATCCATTTTTAGAATACCTTATAGAAATATAAAACAGTGCGCCAAATCTGGACTAGTAATTATCATATCTACATTAAAAAGATGAAAGGAAAAAAAATTATTAGTAGTTCTTGCAGGTAAATGTAACTAAATATTAGTTTTGCATCACATTATCTGAAAGATGGCGGTATTTGTTCAAATCGTTTGCTCATCTAACATAATATCTAGATGTATTCGTTCTAGATATTTATGATCCGAGTTCAAACCCCGCCGAGGTCAACTTTGCCTTTCATTCTTCCGGGCTTGATAAAATAAAATACCTGTGAAAAATTCTGGGGTCCATATAATTTATTATTCACCCCCACCTCCCACAAACTAAGAAATCATTAAATGACTTGGTCAGAATGTTGTGTCTCTCAGTTTCCTGGTTTTCTACTATAGGCACAAGGCCTGAATGTTTTTTTTTTGGGGGGGGGGCACTAGTTGATTACATCGATCCCAGTGTTCGATTGATGTGTAATTTATCGATCTGAAATGATGAAAGGCAATGTCGTCTTCGGCGGAAGTTGAACTCGAAACTGAAGACGGACAAAATGCCACTAACGATTCTGCCACTTCAAATCCTTAATAATAACAATAATAATCGGTTCTTTATTGGCAAGAAGGACTAACATAAACATACATAAAATACAAGACAACACAGTACGAAACAATACAATACAAAGGATTTTCCGTTTAAAATAATTCTGTTTAACAATAATTTTAAAATATCCAAAATATATAGACAAAACAACTCCCAATAGGGGGAGGCGCTTGGAGGTCCTCGCGGAAAACCCCACAAAAGCCACGGGGGCCTGATCAACAGAGCAAGAGCCATTCTCTTTGCAATTCTTCATAGGTGAATACTCAGAATTGGTCCTTTCAGACTGGCCATTCTTCCAACATTTACCCATCTCTCGACAAACTTGCTAGAAGGCAGCACTTCTCTCTCCACCCTCACTTTTCTCTTCAAGTGGTACTTGATGAGGTCGATGAGGGCTTGGCTAAAGAGGAAAGTGTCTGCCTTTAGCCTTTTCAAACGAGTCCACCGTACTATCTCTTTCGCTACAGCTACAAGACAAATAAAAATCAGCCGCTCCTCCCGGCCAAAGAAGGGTGGCGGAGCAATCTTCACTCTGGATTCGGCTGATAGTCGGATACGTCCTACACGCGACAGCAGATGTTCGACATAAACCCACAGGTCAGCAATGCCCGTATACTGAACTAGGGCGTGCAGGACGGTTTCGTCACTCTGCACGCACGTAAGGCAGGCCCAGCTGACGCAAATCCGTGGTGCCTGTAGAATTTATCTCGAACAGGCAGCGCCCCTCGGAAGCACTGCAAGGCTAAGGACCTCTGAAAGTTGTCTATAGGCCCGAGGCCGAAAGTCCTCCCGAACACACCGGTCAGTTGATCGTCTTCGACGCCCAGATTTCCCCGAGAACGTCGTCGCACTTACCGTACACTAGCCTTCTATAGAACGCTAGGGTGAAACTACCACCAATCGCATTGCCCGATTGGCGGAGGGCTGTAAGCGCTTGTCAGCACTCGAGGTGCCAAGCGCCCTTTCTCGGTCTACGCCTGATCCTGGACTGCAGCTCAGTCAAAGAGACGAGCTGTGGAAAAGTCTGTCTAACGATCGGCGACCACACCTGCTCACCGTCCAGGAAACGCTGGAGATGTCGCAGACTGAGCGCATGTCTGCGCATCAGTAACCACGGCTTACCCATCCCTCCGTTCAGGGGCCGTTCAGAGCAAATGGAGCGCCTGACCATTGGAACGCGACCCTTCCACAGAAAGCGAAAGAGTAAGCGAACAAGTTTGTTCAGCCAGCAAAGGGGGCAAGGGACGACGGTCAAGTGGTAATAGATGACGGATGCGATCTACACATTCGCCACCTCGGCCCGACCTTTCAGGGACAGCTTCCTCTCTGCCCATTTCTAGGTGAGATTGGCTACCCTGCGCGTCAGTTCGTCCCAGTTTTTCTCCACCTGGAGGTCTGGACCAAGCCAAATCCATAGCAATTTAACCGGACCGTCTGTCCAGCGCCCCACTACGCTGTTGGACGGCATGGACTTGCCTCTCCAGGTGCCGAGTTGCAAGCCCACCGACTTTTCCGCGTTAATTTTGGCTCCTGTCACAGCTTCATATTCCTGTAGTGTCTCCCAATCAGGTTTATATGCCTGTGGTTCGACACCATGACGGTGACATCGTCGGCGTACGCAGACACGCTTCTACCGCATCCCAGATCACGCGACACACACTTCAAAGCCTCCAAATTCCGCAATAACGGCTCGAGAGTCAGTACATACAGAAGAGCGGGGAGAGGGCTCCCTTGACGGACCGAGCGCAAAATGTTGAACGGTTTCGACATGTGGCCGTTCACTCGAACGGCCGAACAGATGCCGTTGTAGAAGGCAGCGATCCAACCTCGAAACCCGGATAGAGTCCGTCTGCCCTATCAAATGCTTTAAATTGATCTAAATTGATCAGAGACCCACCCGTGCCAGTTTCGTTACCCACCCTCTCTATGATATAACGCATGAGATGGAGGTTGTCGTGAATGGTCCTCGTTGGGATGGCGCATCGTTGGTCTCCCCAACCAGCTTGTCCACGACAAGTGTCACACCTTGGCCAAAATCTTCAACTGTGTATTGAGCAGAGCGATGGTCTTGAAATTATCTATAACGTCCTCCTTGTTTGGGTCCTTTCTCAGCAGTGCCACCGTCCATTGACAAAAAAAATTGGGAATTCTCCCATTTTGCTGTCAGTTGAGGTAGACGTATGCTAAGAGGTTTGCAAACAAGTCTGGAATTGAGATATAAGCTCGTAGGACAGACCGTCCAAATCCGGGGACATGCTTCCCGTGCAGCTCTTCATCGCTTCCCGTATTTCCCAGGCTGTTATCGTGGCAGGCCGTCCAGGTAGACACCGAAGTCTGCCCTGTCATCCGTCCTACCATTCGTCCCGCACAGTCGAGCAAATTGCCGCTGAAGGGCCGCACACATTTACTTAGGTCGAACACTTCGCGCCCGTTCTCGTCCACCAAAGACCGAATGGTGGCTTTGCTTCGCCTCCATTTCGCCTCCGCCACTCGGGCCCATCGAGTAGCTTTCGTTCCCTCCCTGCCTAGATTGCGTGTCTTAGCTCTGACAACGCAACGTTCGTGTTTGGCGTCGAAGTGTTGGTCGAGGGCCAACCTCGCTGCCAACACGTCGTTTGCGATGCCTGATCTAAGCGCCTCATCTAACTTCTTAACTAGATCACCCTCTATACTATTTTCCTCTATCGCTAATACCTTGCTAAACCTAATCGATTCTATTCTAATTGTCCTTTTAAGGGCAAACCATGAGTTGTTATTGACGATTTTCCACGTCAACGCCCGCTTAACTAAAGTGCTAATCCGGTCTCTGTAAGCTGAACATGCCGGTAACGACTTGCTTAGCTTCCAGTAACCGGGACCCTTTCTATGGAGCCTATCTAAGTCTACCGTACAGATTACAAATTTGTGGCCTGTGTAGCCAAACATGTGGAATTGTGGACACCCTATGCTATCCTTGTCGCTGGCCTACACAAAACTCTATCTAGATACGATCTAGACGACACGATGCGATTCGTCCAAGTCCACGTTGGTACATCCGGGAATTCTAATTGGTAGCTGTCGGACAATTGAAAATGTCCAAGCAGGCTTTTGAGTCTTTTGCACCCCCTTTCTCCTCGTGTATCCCCACACAGTCTAAACGTCCGTCAAGTACAGCGTTCCAGTCCCCTACTAAACTTAACATACGAGACGTTCCTAAGAAAACCTCCAGGTACTTGAAATAATCCGGCTGTCCTGCCCCGTCGGGCATAGGCAGCCACCAGTCTGGATGTAGCCCCGTCGCTACCGTTCACATCCAGGACCACCAACCACCTTCCGGATCCAGGAAGACTTCCTGTATTTTCAAATCCGATATAACACCGCAGTTCCAACACCGCCTCTTTCCGGCCAACACGGAGATAGAAAAATCTCGTAGCCAACAAAAGAGGTGGTGAGGTCCCGCGAGTTGGAAAGCCTGGTTTCGCTAATTGCTGCCACATATAGGCTAAGAGACCTCAGATGATTTAAAAGTTAACCTTGTTTCCAAGGCGAGCCGATACCCCTGACATTTATGCAAGCTATTCTGAGTACTGACTGCCATAAAGTTTATTGATAATGAAAAGGTCTACTTAGCCTTGTGGTCTTCAGATTGGGTGTTGCCACGAGGCCACTGTAGAAGTTTCTCATGACGGTCTTTTGAAAACCCCCAACAGCTTTTGGGGATTTTTTTTATGGTGTCGTATGTGTCCCGTGTGATGTATATGTGGTGGTGGTGTGTTGTGTATGAGAAAGACAAAGTCTTCCATTGCTATCTTTGAGAAGTTTTTGATGCGTGTTGCTAAGTTTTCATTTTCTGTGTTGATGACTGGGAGGTGGGTGATGTTTGTGGTGTGTTTTCTGTTTGTTGTGGTAATGCATTTGGAGGTTGTGGTGTTACTTTTGTTTGTTGTGTGTGTGTGTGTGACATAGCTCTAGGGTGTTTCCTCATCTTTGCCCCTCCCCTTCTCGTCAACTGATTGTCTGGTTTTCCCTTTTCTTTTTTTTTGACGTGTTGCCAATCCCCACTCTCGACTCCAGCACTCGAGCATTCCGAGTTATTTGGGTCGGGAAGGGAGGGGGTGTTTTCTCGCGCTGGTGGTGTTGATGGTGGTAATCCGGCTGGTGTTGGTGGTGATAATCCGGCTGGTGTTGGTGGTGATAATCCGGCTGGTGTTGGTGGTGGTAATCCGGCTGGTGTTGGTGGTGGTAATCCGGCTGGTGTTGGCGTTGATAATCTGGCTGGTGGTGGTGACGATGTCCCCGTGGTTGGTGTCGGCAGCTGTCCGGAATTTGGTGGTGGTGCTGCTCCCGTTAGGTTTTTTGGGGGAGGGCCTTTAGCTGTTGTCGGCAGTGGCAGCAGTCCGGCTGCCGCAAAAGTAGCACCTGAGCCTTCTGCTCTCAACAATCACGTGCAGCCTGGATCCGTCCGGGAGCACTATGTTGTCTGGGATTGAGTTTATAGCCTGTTGGTCTATTTGGACAAGAAGCTCCACCCTCTGACCAATTTATGCACCTCCAATATTGTTGTCATTTCCTCTATGTCGTATAAGACCGCTGCCACTAGCCAACATATATTTAGTTCACGATGTACCTCCCCAATTTTTATCTTGGTCACTCTTCGACCAAGATATGTTAGTACGAGGAGATACAACTCCCATTTTAGTGTCACTGTGGAGTGCTGTTTTGCCACTTGCTCTGTAGCAAAACGCACACTCACCGTTCTATACCGTTTTCTTCTCTGGATGAATGTTTTATCTTGCCACACTGGACGTAATATTTTTTCAATTACTTCTTTTTGTATTCTTTCTATTTTTTTCATTTTTATATTTATACATTTGTAGATCACCGTTCTTTTATTTATTTCCTGCATTATGTCCAAAGGTGTGTTTAAGTGTATGTCTTGGCCATTCTTTATCATAATGTTTTGGCATTTTTTATTTCTTCCAAAGAAATATTAATTTTCTCTCTGGTCTGCTTCCATTTGTTTTGTTTTGTTCCATTTTATTTGCATGCGTGTTTTCATTTATTTTCTCAGTGATGGTGGTGGTGGTGGAGTTGCTTGTCATGTTGATACTGCTGGTATTGCTTGTAGTGCTGCTGCTGCTGCTGATTTCATTTGTTTTTGTCATTGTGTGTGTGTGTGTGCTATTTTCTAATTGTTGTGTTGTTGCTGCTGGTCAGAGGGGGAGGGGGAAATTTTCAGTGTACACGCTTGTACAACAATTTGTAACACTCCCCTTCACTGAGGAAGCCATGTTTGTTTTTTTCGTGGAACGAAAAAAAATTTTCTTCAAAAAAGGACTACAAGTCCAAATTTCGCCTCTAAAAAGGGGAAAATTTCAACAAACGAACCACTTTTGCACACTAAATGGGGTTCAGAAAACAAAGACACTTAAAAAACCGTCAATAAAATCTCAAATATGTAACAAACAATGTTCACTTACGAAGTGAGAAAATAGACGTCTAATCAAGTCGACAACAATAATAATAATCCTTTCTATACTGGGCACAAAGGCCTGAAATTTTTCAGGGATGGGGTAGTCGATTCGGTCGACCCCTGTACTCAATTGGTACTTATTTCCTTGATCCCGAAAGGATGAAAGGCAAAGTCGACCACGGCGGCATTTGAACGCAGAACGTAAAGTCAGAAGAAATGTCGCTAAGCATTTTTTCCCGGCGTGCTAACGATTCTGCCAGCTCGCCGCCTTGATATATAATAATAATAATAATAAGTAGGAGATTGGAAGAGAAACATTCATAGAATTAAACCAGAACCAATCAGAGAATTCGCATAGAACCAATAAGAGAGCAAGAATCAGATTATTAGAGTAGAACCAAGCAAAGAAGCATATCAGGACGAATCTGGGAATTAGATCAGAACCAATCAGATAATGAGACCTGAACCCAGTATATTGACTTAGAATTACAGACCGAAATCAGAGAATTGGAACAGAAACCGCTGTATAAGTATTTTTGATGTTGAACAATCTGATAAGACGGAACCTGTTGAAATTAAGTAGAAAATCAGAAGAGAGTACAACTACAATGTGAGATAAATGATTGAAAGTAAAAAGGAAATAAAACCCAGCCGAATGCCAGAAATAAGCTGTGTGTCTAAATACAAATAAATTAGCAGGACCAGTCGTAAATTACAAAGATGGTTGTAGTAACTTGGATGTTAAGTGTATCGATTTGCAAAGATAAGAAAACTAAGAAACTACTTATGCGTAATTCAGAACACACCACTCTAATAGGATATACGTTCTGCTCCTGTAAAACTCATTAATCGAATAAAGATTTATGATAAGGTTACGATAGAGGGGATAGATAAATGTGAAGAATTAAGCAAAGATAGACTGATTAATATATTAATGTAATAAAGCTATATGAACACAAGTGCGAAATAAACTTTCACTAAGATAAGATAGACGTCACTCGTAAGCGTGTGTGACTTGGTAGCTTGTACCATGCTTTGGTTAGTTGTTTTGGGGTGTTGATATAGTCACAAGAAGGCACCCTCCCGATTCCTCCCACTTTTGAATGTTGTGGATGTGATAGGCGGAGGGAGAGATAGCTGCTTCAGTACTTCGTTGGAACTCGTTTACAAGCGAGTAGACTGGAATGATGTGAAATATTTTGCCTTGCTCAAGGAAACAATGCATCGCCTGCTACAGGAATCGAACCCGGGACAATTTCATTGTCCACCTAGCACTCTAATCACTAGGCAACGAACTTCACGTCTCTCTGAAGCTATATATATATATATATGTTTATATATATATGTGTGTGTGTGTGTGTGTGTGGCGAGCTGGCAGAGTCCTTAGAGGCATTTTTCCGACTTTACGTTTTGAGTTCAAATGTCGCCGGGGGTCGACTTTGCCTTTCATCCTTCCGGGGCCGATAAAGTGAGTACCAGTTACAAACTGAGTCGATAGAATCGACTACTCCCCTCCCCCCAAAATTTCAGGCCTTTGTGCCCAGTCTAGAAAGGGTATATATATATATATATATATATATATATATAAGTGTACATATATATGTAAAGAAATAACAAGTACAATATAAAAGCTAATTTAACGGAGGAATGAGGCTTAGATAAGAGAGAACAACGGAATATGTGTAGCTGCGGGGTCCTCCCACCTTTGATTCGGTGAAATAATATCCGTGATGTGGCAGCCGGAGAAAAAGAAGACATTGCACTCGGCTGTTATTTTCGACCCTGAAAGGATGAAACGGAAAGTTAACCTCGGTGAGGTTTATAATCGGAGCACAGAGAAGCGAAACAACTAACACAGGGCATTGTATCTGGTGTTTGTAGACGCTACAAATCGATCAGCAAAGGAGAGGAAAATCAATAAATATAGGGGCCTGACCTTCTCGGACACCGTGCCACCGATTTCCTCTCTGCAAACTAGGGATAACGGCGACCCATCTGAGAAATAAGCCCCACGAAGTGGAGTGTCTGCTGTTGCGAGTATCGCTGGCCATTCACCGCAGCAACGCCATCGCAGCCATTACCGTGGGGCGCGGCTGAGCCCACCATTTGTTCTGGAGTGTGGGGGTCCTTTCCCCACCATCTGCTGCTGATTTACCTCCTTTCTTTTCTCTCATTTATCCTCTTTCTTTGTATTTAAATGTGAATAAAAGATATAAGATAGGCGCAGGCGTGGCTGTGGGGTAAGAAGCATGCTTCCCAACCACGTGGTTGCGGATTCAATCCCACTTCGTGGCACCTTGGGCAAGTATCTTCTACTATAGCCTCGGGCTGACCAAAGCCTTGTGAGTGGATTTGCTAGACGGAAACTGAAAGAAGCCCGTCGCATATATATGTATATGTCTATGTGTGTGTGTCCTCGTGTCTGTGTTTATCCCCCATCACCACTTGACAACCTGTGTTGGTTAGTTTATGTCCCCGTAACTTAGCGGTTTGGCAAAAGAGAACGATAGAACAAGTAGCAGTCTTGAAACAGTAAGTACTGGGGTTGATTCATTCGACTAAAAATTAAAGGCGGTGCTCCAGCATGGTCGCTGTCTGATGACTGAAACAAGTAAAAGATAAAAGATACTGTAGAAAACAATGGAGTAATATTATCGCAGCATGACCAGTCTCCTTAATCGGATAAAGACATAATCACTCAATAATAATTCATAAATTTTGTACTCAACTCAGAATCAAAATTTGGTGTTAATAGTTCACTCAGAACAGCGAGAATTCAAGCAATAATGTATTTATTCATTCATAATATATTTATCTGGCAGATATAAGGTGGCGAGCTGGCAGAATCGTTAGCACGCCGGGAAAAATGCTTAGCAGCGTTTCATCCGTCTTTTCGTTCCGAGTTCAAATTCCGCCGAGGTTGACTTGCATCATTCCGAGGTCGATAAAATGAGTACTAGTCGAGTACCACTAGGGGCGGGGTGGGGATCAATGATATCAACTTAACCCCTCCCCCGAACTTGTTGGCCTTGTGCCGCCAAAATTATGAAAGGCAGAGTCCAATGTGAATAGATGCTTACTGTTTGGATTATCGCTGATCTATAAGCATCCCAGGAATTATTATCCGTTCAGCATGCAGCAGCAAATAATTTCTTTACTGATTTCAAGCTCGTCGGATTCATCGGTTAGCTTCGACTGCGGAGACATACAATAAGGTCGAAACTCCAAGGTGTTTCAAAACCTCCTCAGATCGGTGACGGCAAATAAGAGCCATCGGATGTTCACGTTAGAATCTGCCAGAATGTTTTAAGGATAATTAAACACGTTATTATTTGGATTCTGGCTGTTCTGTGTTCTCCTCATTAATTACTAAATGTTAGTCATCAACACGCACATTTCGTTTGCCGATTCCTATTGTTTGTGCGCTAATCAGTCTGAGAGCTGGCTTTCAGTGAGGAGGTACGCAACGAGGTCGATATTCCACGGTATCTGACAGAGCCTTTACACCGATGAATAACGAGTATTATGAACACACATCGTATAAAGAGTGCAGGTGTTCTCCGATGACGAAAAAAAACTTCGATCAGATATTCACGTTTGAATCTACCACAACATACTAAGAATGGTTACATTATTGTAAGAATTTGGTATTAGTTTTCCCCAAAATATGAAAATATAATGGTTTCAACTTTTGGTACAGAGCCAGCAATTTCGAGGAGCGGGGGGGGGGGGTGAGTCAATTGCATCGACTTCAGTACTCTATTGGTAATTATTTTATCGAGCCCGAAAGGATGAAAGCGAAAGCCGACCTCGGTGGAATTTGAATTCAGAACATAAACGGATGAAATGCCACTTAGCATTTTGCCCGCTTCGCTAACGATTCTCTCAACTTGCCACCTTATATGAAGATATAATAATAATATTGCAAAATTAAAAGAGAGTGAGAGCATCATATGAGAGGGCTTCCATTGTGCATCTATGTGAACAATGTTCCTCTGAGAAAAGATAATATCCTGTGGAAGACTTTCTTTTAACCCTTTGCTTGTCCTGTGCATCACATATGATGCACAGTATATATTTCCCTGGGGTCTACGTATCATATATGATACACATTTCCAATGTTCTTCAACCCCCAGAATAACTTGGCACTTATGACAAAAGTTTTACAATACTCAGAATGTATGAAACAAGGATTGACTAAAAGTCTGGAAAAAACCGCATGAACATTTCGGACATGTTTTGGACAGATAAATGGTTTAAGCCGAGAATAAAAAGAGAAATACCCTCAAATAATACATGCCACGTGATAACATTGAAGGTCAATGATTTGTTAGCACACAGGATAAATTGGCCAGCTTATTCAAAAACCATTACCCCCCCCCGTTTCGATTTGTTCTTGCCAAGAAGAAACAACTGCGGATCCGAGAGAACGTCTTTCATAACTTTCAACAGCTAGTGGCAATATCCATGCTTTCAAAAGATAGCAGCCAATATCCATGCTTTCAAAAGGTATGGAGAAGGATGAAGGTAGACATGATAACTCACAAGCGACTAACGATGATTCATTCTTTATATCTCACAGACTAAGGCGGTGAGCTGGCAGAATCGATACCGCACAGAAAATGCTTAACTGCATTTACTCCAGCTCTTGGCATTCTGAGAACAAATGCCGCCGCGGATGACTGTGTTTTTCATCCTTTCCGGTTCGATAAAATGAGTACTAGTCAAGTACTAGGATCGATGTAATCGATTTCCTCCACTTCTCCAAATTGCTGGCCTTGCGCAAAAATTAAAATTATAGTCAGGTCGAATCTTTACCGCAACTCACAAAATGCGTATCGGTAGGTCAATCGGTTCTTTACAAGTTCAAACACCACAGAGGGTGACTTTGCCTTTCATCCTTCGAGTGGGGGGGGGGTCGATAAAATAAGTGCCAGTCAAGTTCTGGAGTCAAAGTAATCGACTTTTCCCTCCCCTAAAAATAAGAATTATATTACAGATGGCAGAATCCTTAACGCATCGGACGAAATACTTAGCGGCTTTTCTGGCCTCCTGTCTAAATTAGAAATAATTATATTTCAGAAACTGATGAATGCCAAGAAGAAAATTATCATATTCGAACTCCCACCACTCAGTAAGATGAATAGTGGAAAACAGCAACGTTGTTCTTCTTTTCCAGTAAACATTAACCACCATGAAACGAAATGCAATAAAAGAGGCGATAAAGAAAATGAATATGGGTGAACTTAAAGGTAAAACCAACAGCAGCAACGTCAACAGTGACAACAAGAATAATTATGTTTTCTTTAGGATAAGTATTTCAGAAATATTTAATGAAAAACCAACATCATTACATCAAAATATCTAATTGCAATTATAATCAGAAATAATATTTCATTAAATAAACATACACGAAATACTAAAACAATTTTTTCTTCAATTAACAGGTTGTATAACTGTATGGTGTTGACTCTTTGTCTAACGGAAGCGAATGTTGCGGTATGGGGTTGCATCGCGTTTGACATCTGTTACTTGGCTGACATGCATTTTGCTGTCATCCCTAGGAAATCTTAACCTCACGAGAACCCCCCAAAATTAGAACTTTAGGATAATTAATGTGATAAATATATACAATATTTGTTCTATGTACACTTTCCTTAAATACAGTATATGTATATTGCTTTGTATTCTTCATTAGAGTTATACAAACTTGTGACAGTACTAAGTGTGTATATGTATGTATAGAAAAAATAGATACTAACCCATACTAATAGTAATTAAAGAAATAATGAAGTTGAACAAGCACTGAAAGTGTATAAGATGTATTTAATATTAAAATTTAACCGGTTTCATATTTGTGTGATTTTCAAAAGTGTAACCTTTGAGGGGACATCGAGCTGTGTTTCATATAGTTTCTTTATATATATATATATAACAGTAGGACGCTTGGTTTTGAAGATTTTGAATTTCTAAGCGTTGCTAGTTGTAAGTTACAAATGATAATATCCACCCGGTGACCCGTAACTGTAGTGTGTATATCGTACCCTATTCACTCTTAGCAGCTGAAGACCATTTCTATTATAATTTCCGACTCCATTCTTTCCATGATTCCCTCCCAGGTCTCGAATTCACTAAGAACAATAAACTTGTTCTAATATGGCACAAATCTGACAATAGAAGCCTCTTCCTAATAGAATTTTTCGTTGACTTCCACAGGGTTTAGTTTGGCATTAAGAATGCACAGTCACTGAAGAAAGCAAGGAATTGGTAGAATCGCTAGAGTATCAGAGAATGAGGATTTTCATATTTCATATTCTCCGATTGAAATACCAAAGAAATTTAAATAACTTGCTAGCAAAACGTCAATCCTGGCGGCCAAACGTTTAAGGAATCAATATTTAAATTAATAATGACATTTATGATGCAGAAATTCTGGAATGTTAGGCTAATTAATTGCTTTACATTATTCTTTGTTTTATAAATATTCTTAGGTTTCAAATACAGCTGGTGCCGATTATACATTTCGTACCTCCTGGGTCAAATGAATATGTAACTTTTGTTATTGTTTTCGTTTTACTTTCAAGTCATCCCTCATTCAGCAGAGAACTTTAATTAAAGGCGTTCCAGTCGTGACTATTATAAAGAAAATACAGACCATACTCCTCAAAAAGTTAAATCTTGAGTTAGTGAAAAAACACAAATGGACAAACTGACGCATAAAAACAATTACAGACTTAATAAAATATTATTTTAATTTTTAATTGCCCCTCTCGGTATTTTTTCTTGCATTAATTTGTATAATGAAACGTTGGAATAAAGTTATTATGTTCCTTAATATATTGAAATCAATTTCAATATAATGAAGTGCGATCATATCGATGACAAAACAAATTTTAAATCAAATAAAATGTTTTTGTTTATTTGGAATTTTACGAATAATTTATTTTAAAGTTATTCAATGCTTTTTTTTCTTTTTTTTTTGTCCAATTTTGTTTTTAAATAAAATTTATAGATCGGAAGAAAACAATCGTGATTTGCAACCATAAAGTAACTATAAAGCTGATATCTTTTGAATAGATACGCAGACGTTTTGGCCTCTTCAGTTACACAATAGTTAAAATATGAGGGGCGGTGGTGATAGAAGCAGTGGTGAATATGTACGTACATAATGTAAGAAGCTTCTGCTCAGTTGAATGTCGAATTGATTATTGATGTAATAAAATAAATGAACCGAAGTACATACATGTTTAAATTGATCTATCGGTAGTCGAGAACATTTTCCTTTCCATCATTCCAAATAATAATAATAATAACTGTTTCTACGAAATAATAATAACATTTATAATAACATTAAGCTCGCTTACACACAAAACCAACTAACTTTATTACAAAAAAGTTTAAATTGTCTACCTCTTGTTCCTTAAAGTTTATTTTATTTGTTTCATTTATTTATTCAACTTTTTTTCCTACTCAAACTAAAAGATGCGAAGCAAATGAATATCCCGTAGCTCATAAGTATGGAGCCTCATCTTGAATTAAATCGTTCAAGTGGAGGTTTCGTTAAATGAAAGCCATGCTAAATAATATTTTTTTTGTACTTATACGCTTATTTTTTTTTAATATTTATTTTATTTCAGCATGCATTTATTTGCTTATTTATTTAATTGTCTTGTTTTGAATATTGGTACAAAGGGGGAAGAACATACAAAAGAAAAGAGAGAGAGAGAGAGAGAGAGAGAGAGAGGAGGCAAAATGAAAAAGAAATCAATCATTTGACTTGCTTCGATTTTTACCTGCTTGCATGTTTAGGTGGCTGAACGATGAAAATCAATTGTAGTTTTCTAAAAGGAAACAATAGAAACAAAAGGAAAATAATATAAAGTAAACAAAACGAAACGAACAAATAAAAAAAAAACGAAACGAAATATCTATAATTTGAAGGAAAAAATATTTTTCCATTTTTCTAAAATAGATTCTAATGATTCTAGAAAATCAGAGAGAGAAACAAGGTGGAAATTCCAGGATACCAGACTGTAGACATTTATAGATAGAGAATAGTGTTTGCTCTCTAAGACTTTCAAACAGACTGCTATTGTGTTATGTAAAGAATTATAGTTTTATATCCGTAAGGAAGGTAGGAAATGGTATTGAAGAAAAACCATTTTGGAGGAAGGAAAGCGAGAGACATTTCCTCTCTCTCTCCCTCTCTCATATATATATATATATATATACAGACACACATATGCGCGCGCGCGTATGTATACACACACACATAAATATTCGTGGAACAAAAGGCAACATTTTATACGACGATATTTTTAACCTCGTCTCTTCTTTGTGACTCGTCTTGTTCCGAAATGAAAGCAAAAGTTTAAAAGGGGGTAGTATTGATCTCGTTTGAAAAGGAACACTATCGATTGTTACCGTTAGGACGAGAGTAAGCAGTTGAAATCTATATCCGACTGCATAAGTGATTATGTAATAAATCGATAAGTGTATAGATGGCAGAATAAAATAAGAAAATATCGGACACAATGCGTTGCGGTGCTTAGGTACGTACCTATATGATGTAGGTTCAAATTTCGCCGAGATCGACTTTGTTTTTTATCCTTTCAGGGTCGATGAAATAAGTACCAGTTGAATACTGTGGTCGATGTAATCGACTTATCCCCTTCCCCTGAAATTGCTGGCCTTGTGCTTCCAAAATTGAAACCATTATTTCATAGGCTGAAAGCCGAGCAGTGTATAGACTGTAGAATAAAAAAAATCCATTGCAGTAATTATGTAGGTACCTTTACGACGCAGGTTCAAATCTTACTGAAGTAGACCTTATCTTTTATCATTCCAGAATAGATCAAATAAATTATCAGTCACAGAGTAGAGTCGAAGTAATCTTCTAATTGTATTATGACTAAATTCCAATCAATTATTTTATAGAGGGAAGATGAAGGAGAAGGGGGTAGAGATGACTGAATTAACAAAATGCTGGATAACAATGCAAGGCTGTATTGAAATACGAATCTTTATTACGTGTGTTCAAAACTTACTGAAGTTGATTTTGCCTTTTATTAATACAGAGTTGAAAATTATTAGGGCCAACATCATCAACTATATCCATCCTTTGAATAGTAGCCAATGGGAAAAATCATTGTTATGACTGGAAAGCCACGGATGGGTTTTTATATGGTTAGTCAAAGCAAAAATAGTGTATATGGCCCGGTACATGGTCTTTGAGATTGAGAGACTAGTTTAGAAAGTATCTTCAAACTAGAGATCTGGTTGGAATGTTTGCGGTGGAATGACCTCCCCCCCCACACACTAAAGGCAGAAAAGGACCGGGTGATAGTGATTAATAATATTGTTAGCCCGGTTTCGATTTCAGTTCCTGCAATAAAGGGGTTGGTGTTTTTGCAGAATCGTTAGAGCATCGAATACCTTGCGGCATTAAGTTATTAGTCGTTAGATTATGATTTCAAATACGACCGAGGTCAGCTTTCCATTCATCCTTTTCTGGATCGATAAAGTAAAGTAGAGTATTCTGGTAGATATATCTCCACTTGTATCTCAGAATCAACAAAACTTAACGAATTATCCAGTAGTTTCCAGTTATCTCTATTCACAGATACTTTCCCAGTCACATCTCTTTCACCAGTCTATGAGAACCACGAAAGGTCGACGTCACTACTGTCTCTTGTTCGGCTAAATTGATATAATAGCAAAACAGCATCAATGACGACAGCACCAACGATACAATCTGTGCAGAGAGGTGAAAGACACTAATTATATCATTGCTTTTGTGAATTAATATATTTGTAAAGAATCTATATTTGCTTTATAACCATAATTATCTTTGATTGGTTCTATAATTTCTGGAACCAACTAGAGAAAACAATTAAATTACACATTAAACTAATCTAGCTTGTCTCAAAATAAACAACACGCTGCACAGCCATTTTCTACGTAACTATATTATATATATATATCGACCTCTTTAGCGCTCTTGATCAGCAGTAAACCTCGATTAATCAAATTTTCGTCCCGGTTTCGAGTTGGGTTCCAGCTACAAAGCTTTCATTTATTTCACCTGCTTTGATATAAAGATTGGGAAAGGCATGAATGACAAAATATTTCTTTCCATGTCTCATTACATTAGTATTTCTAAATTCATTCTTGCGTAACGCGGTAGAATGACAGAATTGTTAGAACGGCGGCAAATTGGTTTGCGGTACAAAATTACAAGTCTACAGATTCTGAGTTCAAATGCCACCAAGGTCAGGCCTACTTTACATACTTTCGAAATCGATAAAGTAAAATATCAGTTGAGTCCTCTTGCCGATATAAGTCCTTCCATCGATATTTCAGCAAATAATTAATTTAGTTAGTATTAATCATATTAATGCTATCTAATATAGGCATGAAGCTAAACATCTTGAGGGGGTGAGTTTAGAGGATGCCATGGACCCCAGTTTTTGACTGGTACTATAGTTTACTGATTTATGAAGTATGTAAAACAAATATGACGTCGGCGGGATTTGAATTTAGAACATAAGGAAGAGGAAGTAATATCGGTTTGAAACGTTGGCACAACGCCAGCAATTTCATAGGAGAGGGTAAGAAGACTGGTATTTATTTATCGACCCAGAAATGATAAAAGGTACATTCGAATTCGGCGGAGTTTGAACTTAGAGTGTAAAGTCGGAAGAAATGCCGCTAAGCATGTAGTCCGGCACGTAACAATTGCATGTGAGATTTTGGAAACGTTTTAACTTCCCCAAATAGGAAGTTATAGGATTATTGACGTGAAATATGTTCAAACAGGGATCGAAACTACGTAAGGTCCAGAACAAATGCTTTTAGAAGTGGTCTTCAGGTGAAATATGTCTCACCCCTTCCCCGACAAACACACACCTCTCTCTTTTCCTTCAACATGTCTCTCTCACTACAACTTACCGACCTTACACCACATATATCCTCCACCCTTAATTGTGATTC
This sequence comes from Octopus rubescens, assembly GCA_027564515.1. Lineage (NCBI taxonomy): Eukaryota > Metazoa > Mollusca > Cephalopoda > Octopoda > Octopodidae > Octopus > Octopus rubescens. Next base: position 18,007 of record JAOPUL010007252.1, read on the forward strand.
TTTCTCCCTCTATCATGATATTTTCCTGATTTCTCGTGATTAATCCCCATCGAACACGAATCGAATAACATTATTTGTTTTCATTCGACCATTTGACTAAAATCGTAAGAATTGGAT
>JAOPUL010007257.1:0-10140 GCA_027564515.1 Octopus rubescens
GGTACTCACTTTATCGACCCCGGAAGGATGAAAGGCAAAGTCAACCCCGGCGACATTTGAACTCAGAACGTTGAGACAGACTAAATGTTGCTAAACATTTTGCCCAGCGTGCTAACGATTCTACCAGCTCGCCGCCTTTGCCTTTAATATAATAATGATAATAATAATTATAATTGTTTCTAATTCAGGGACAAAGCCAGTAATTTTGTGGAGAGAGCTTTAGTCAATACTACCAACCACTGTAAATGACTAGTACCTTATTTTATTGGTGCCACAAAGTTGACTTCAATGAAATTTGAACTTGGAATGTAAAGTGTGGTAACTAAATATCAAAAGGATGATGATGTTACCTTAACTAAATACGGCAAGGAATGATGATGATGATGATGATGATGGTGATGGTGATGGTGATGGTGATGATGGTGGTGGTGGTGGTGATGGTGGCAGCAGGAGTTGTGGTGGGGGTGGCAGCATAGTAGTGTGGTGGTGGTGGTGGTGGTGGTGGTGGTGGTGGTGGTGATGATGATGAGGCAGAAGAAGAGGAGCATGAATAGTACCAATCCAGGACGGTGGATTGATGTAATTGTCAGATGGCTAAGCAAGATGTCTTACTGTATTCTGATAGCAATGCCTCAAAAATGCTAAGCTGTATTGGCCCAAGTAATCAATCTTTCCCTTGAATAAACATTAGTGTCAAGAAGAAAAGAGAGACTTGCATGCATAGACAACCTGTAGTCTTCCTTAAAAAACACCTTGCCCAGACTTGTCCATATATTCATAAATGCATGGAGTGCCTTGATCAATGGTGGCCCTATTGAATGCTAATAATAATAATAATGGTTTCAAATTTTGGCACTAGGACAGCAAGTTTAGGGGAGGGGGTAAGTCGATCACATTGACCCCAATGGTCAACTGGTACTATTTTATTGACCCCAAAAGGATGAAAAGCAAAGTCAATCTTGGCAGAATTTGAACTCAGAATGTAAAGACAGACGAAATACCGCTAAGCATTTTGCCCAGCATGCTAACAATTCTACCAGTTCGCTGCCTTGAAGAAGTCATAATAATAATAAAAACAATGGCCCTAATAATATATATAAGAATAGAGCACTACAGACAATCAGAGACTATATCAAACAAAATGTCAAGTAAATTTAAAGACAATAGCAGAGTAGGCTTATTAATTTCAGAGTAACTAAAAGCTTTAATGTTAATACTTTTCCCATTGGCATGAACAAAGTAGAGCAATTGAAGTGAAATAATTATGATGATAAATTGAAATTGGGTCAAATGTTTTGTTTGTCAGAAACTTGTCTCATGCTCTATAGTGTGTAAGCTAATTTCTAGATGATAGATATCATTGGGTTAACACTTAAATTTATCTTCTGTACTGTAATGAGGATAAGAAACAAATTTTTCCTGGATAGGATGTTGAACTTGCATGTAGCTCTCAGAAGAAATTGAACTCAGTTCTACTTAATTTATTTTATATTGCAATTTGTACAGAATGGTGTCATTGGTTAAAGGTTTTCAATGGGTTAGTCACTGGTTCATAAATTTCAAATGATGAGAGTAACAAGGGAGTGACACCATTATAATCAGTTTCTTATTGATGTTTATAGTATTTGTTTAATATACACAAGGAAAAAAATTCACACATGCAGCAACAATAACAACAACAGCACACACATATTTATGGTGGGCTTCCTCACAGTTTCCATATATTTAAATCACCTATAAGGTATTTGTCAGCCCAATGCTATGATAGAAGGCACTTGCTCAATGTGCCCTGTACATTAAGCAAGTGGGTAGAATTAGGTAGATGGAAACTGGGAAACCTCATCATGTTTTTGTGTGTGTGTGTGTGTATTGATGTTTTTGTTTTATATGTGTATTTTTTCTTGATGTATATTAAGCAAAGGATAGAAACATCAATAAGAAACCGAATAAAATGCTGACATTCCCTTGTTAATCTCACCATTTGAAATGTAGTGAACCAGTAATTGACCATTGGAAGTCTATAACCGATGGCTTATAGGTTTGAGATCAAATCTTGAACTATGTAGTTGTAAAGCTGACATGTAAACTATACAACCATGCCTGCACAAAGCAAGTGTAGAGCTTGAACCTGTGTGAAAGAATAAGCAAACAATACCTTTTACCTCTTTTACTCAATGCACTGCAACAATGTTAGGCTCTGCATTGAAGGATTTAATCAAACAAATCAATGTCAATATTTTTTTTTACATATTGTTTATATTTCTTTTGATATTTTGCTTGTGCACACACAACACAACACACACACACACACACACACACACACACACACACACACACACACACACACACACACACACGACAGACAGGCTTCCACACAGTTTCTATCTTCCAAATACACTCACAAGGCATTTATATTGACCTGGTGCTATAATAGAAGACACCTGCCCAAGGCACCACACTGTAGGATTGAACCCCCAAATGTAGGTTTGCAAAACAACCATCTTAACCACTCAGCCATGCCTGTATCTGAATTTTACTTTGATACAAGCCATACATTTTGTGGTCAGAGAGTGGGTGTCATCAATTTAATTAACACCATTACATTACTGCTACTTATTTTATATCATTGACTCTAAAAGAACAAACTACAAAATCAACTCTAATGATATTAGTTCAATGAATATAAAAGGACATAAATGAATCTCACAATGCATCGTATCCAGCACTCTCTCAATTCTGCTGTCACATGTATTGTTTTGAAATAAATTATTGTTGTGTTGCATTGGTTAAATCTTCAGATATATTTTTGATATTCCATGAAATCTGAAGAAGACATTATATGAAGAAGTTATAAGAACAAATTAAGGGAAATGGTTCAATTGGGAATTAAAACCACATCCAGGTTGCTTAACTCTCCTTTACAATGCAGGTACAAGTATAATAATAATTATCATTTCTAACAAAGGTACAAACTCACATATTTTAGGGAAGGGTACTTGACTGTTACTTATTTTATTGACCCTAGAAAGATGAAAAACAAAGTCATCTACTGCAGGATTTGAACTCAGAATATGAAAGAATGTAATTAAAACCATAAGAATTTGTCCAGTGCTCTACTGATATTGCCATTTACCAATTTTGCCTTAATGGCACTAATAATAATCCTTTCTTCTATAGGCACAAGACCTGACATTTTTGTGGAGGAGGTGGGGGCTAGTCAATTTCATCAGCCCCAGTACTTGACTGGTACTTATTTTATTGACTTCAAAATAATGAAAGGCAAAGTTGACCTCAGCAGAATTTGAACTCAGAACATAAAGACAGATGAAATGTCGCTAAGCATTTTGCCCTGTCTCCTAACAATTCTGCCAGCTTGCTATCTTAATGACAATAATAATGACTTCCAATATGCAGTAAACACAGTAATATATGTGGCAGGGGTGGGTCTGTTGATTAAATCAACAAAAACTTTCTACTAATTCTGTAATTATTAGAACACCTAATATACAATGGTATGCAGGATGTCATACTAGCCACTTCCTTTTATGTAGCAGCTCTATTGCAGCTATTCTCAATGAATTCTACGAGCAATGTGCCAGACCATGATAGCAGCAGGCTGCTTTACATTTACAACTAACTATCAAAACAAAAACAAAAAAAATTTGCTTCCGGTTTTCTCACCCAGTAGAAATTTTGAGCTGAACTTTTTTTTTTGCTTAGCTTAGTTTGGCAAAGTGCCATCCTCTCTAAAAATTCTTCTTCTTATTCTTTGGGATTGGGAATATGACCAAACCCATCTTATCATGTTATCTGTAAGTATTAATAATCATGAGCTTAATTGTTTCTTATAACAACACTCAAGTGTGTGTTGAAATTAGTAATAATGAAACCAGAGATCAATAAATTATTAGGATTACATGGTTTTCATAATTCTGTCCAATTACATGAAATTCCTTTCTTCAGTAGCTGAGATATAACCCTAACCCTAACCCTAACCCATGGCAGTGGATGAATACATTCTTAAGGTTAACTTTTAGTTACTCGCGAGCACATTTAGGCTTCATCATTAATTCAGTTCTTCAACCAAATTGAATGAGTTTTTTTTGTTTAGCAATGATGGTCCAGTCCTAAGCTACATTTTGAGATCAGATAATTGAAATTTGGTTCATTTAAAAAAAATTTAGGTAAAAAATGGGAGAGAGAGCAAGGCGAAAAATTTACTTTGAATCAAAATATCGCAGTTGTTTTAAAAGAAATATATAGATTAGTTGGATTTAAAAGAATGTGCTCATTGAGAAGAATCTTTTGATGAAAACCTTGTTGAAAATTATTAGCTAGGAAAAAAGTTGTGTGGCTTTAAGTGATGAAAAAAAATGGTAAATAATCCCAAAAATTGACTCTGAATTAAAACATCTCAGCTATTGTAAAAGGAAACTATACAATATTGTGTTCAAATGAAAGAGCTCTATGAAATGAATCTTATGGTGAAAACCTCATCAAAAAATATTAACTACAAAAAAAGGGTGTGGCTTTAAGTGACGAAAAAAAGTAATCATTTTAACAAATCAAAATATTTTTGTCGTTTTAAGATATTTAGTGTTATAAAAGACAGTATCCGATGTCACAGGCCGCTTAGCTTGATAGTACAGAGCACTTAACTAGAGTTAGAGAGGTACAGGGTTTGATTCTCTGTAGTGGCCTACTAGCCATTTTTTTTCCATTTTCTAAGCCAATCTTCTAAACTGTTTTCACAGTTATTCTCAGTTTGAGATTTACTTCAGATGAAGGAGCTCTATGAGAAAAATCTTATGGTGAAAATTTTGTCAAAATATATTTGCTACAAAAATAGTTGTGTTGCTTTAAGTGATGAAAAAAAGGTGATGATTTTAAGAAATCAAAATATTTTTGTCTTTTTAAGAGAAAAATAATATTATTTGAACTCAGATGAAAGCTTTCATCGAGACGAATATTTTGGAGAAAAACCCCGTCTGAAAATATTAAGCACGGAAAAAGTTATAATTTTTTGCAATTTCATATTAATTTTTATTATTAAGTTTAGTTTAGTTTGGCCATCCTCCTGGATGCATCAGTGATTTCATGCAAGCATACCTTCCATCACGGTCCCCCATGCATGTTCTTAATTCGTCACCAAAAAGCTTGAAAAACAAATAGACAGTTGCAACACAAGAATGTTAAGAATGACTCTGAATGTTACATGGAAAACTCATTTAACCAACGAGCAGCTTTATCAAGATCTACCCAAAGTGACTGGGAAGATTCAGCAGAGAAGAATGAGAATTGCTGGTCATTGCATCGGGTACCCAGAAGAATCTGTGTGTCAGCTGGTCTTATGGCAGTCAGTTGAAGGAAGAATCAACAGGGGAAGAAAACGTCTAACCTATGTGCACAATTTGCTTCAGGGCAGTGGAATGGCAAAATATATTAAAATAAGAAAATTCACTCATTAAATTAGCTAATTATTAATTATTTAATTAGAATATAACATTATTTTATAATAAAAATTGTTTAAAAAATATATTTATTTGTAACAAATATGTTACATTTGTTATTTTTAGGTGCAAACAAAATTTCTAAGTTTGAACAAAAACTGTATTCAAAAAATATTTACAATAGTATCATTTTTTCAATTATAAAGGTAAATATAAATAATTATAATAATAAAAGCATTGCCTGGAAAAAAGAGGACTGTACTTTTCCATGCTTCATTACTGCTTGTTCTGTACTTTTCCAGGCTTAATTACTGCTTGTTCTGTACTTTTCCAGGTACAATACTTAAAACTATTCTAGGATTCTGCGCCTGCATTTTTCATTCTAGTAAGAATATGTTTAGTAGTTGGATAGGGACTATTAATGAATGAAGTTCTCCAACTAATTGTAAAAATGAAAGAGGCATCACTGAGCTAGAATTAAGCACCAGCTCCTGAATTAATTGTGGACAAAGATAGTAAATCTAAAATATCGAACCTCTCTTAGTATGTGTGTACATTTTAATTGATATATATATATATATCATCATAGAAATCATATCTAATACTTGTGAGTTCACATTTTAGAGAGTCTACCAATCTCATTTAGATGGGGTGAATGTCTCTCATCGATTTAACATGACTAAATCCTCTGCTAACACTTGTCTTTACAAGACTGTTTTGGTTTATGGAGACTGAATTGAAATATATTAATAAATAAGTATTTCATTATGTCCCTGCATAAGTTCACTTAATAATAATAACTAATCTTCTGGCAATATTAACTTTTTAATGTTCAGATTACTCTGTCAAATGTAATGCTTATTTATTCATATTGTTTTGTATTAATCATGCACTATCTCATAGCTTTGAGGTTTCAATGATGTGATTGTTTATTTTTAGAATGTCAATGTAGGGTGGGTGTGCAAGGCTAGATATGGCCAGTTTGAATGTAAAACAGGTAGAATATTTGGGCTGGATATCATCAATCATCATCATCAACATTTAACGTCCGTTTTCCATGCTGGCATGGGTTGTACAGCTTGGCAGGAACTGGCAAGGCCAGGGGCCATACTAAGTTCCATAGTCTGTTTTGGCTTGGTTTCTATGGTTGGATGCCCTTCCTAATGCCAACCACTTTACAGAGTGTACTAGCGGCTTTTTACATGGCATCATCACCTGTGCTTTTTGCGTGGCACCAACACCAATGCTTTTTATGTAGTACCAGCATTCACACCAATGCTTTTTGTGTGGCACCAGCAACAATGCTTTTTACATGGCACCAGCACTCGCACCAATGCTTTTTGTGTGGCACCAGCACCAGTGCTTTTTACATGGCATCAGCATCCACACCAATGCTTTGTGTGTGGCACCAATGCACACACCAATGCTTTTTATGTGGCACCTTGGTTCTGAGTTCAAATTCTGCTGTGGCCAACTTTGCCTTTCATTCAGTTTAAATGCTAAAGGGTTAACAATTGACAGTAATCATAAGAGAGCTGGTTAAGATGCTTTATGACATTAGTTATGGGAAATATTCTACTGGTAATATGTGTATGCTTAACATAATTGTCAGGCAGAAGAGGAGTGACACAGTATGATGAAGCTGGACCTTTGAATTATTAGTACAACTTTTGAACAGGTTGTTTTGTTTATTCACTTACACTCACATAGCTTGAGTTGACCTGTGGCTATGGTGCATGCCTTATGTACAATGAACCTGGAACGTCATGACTCCTTAACAATTTAGCTATGGGGTTTTCTGATGATATTAGGATAAACTTCTCTGATATAAACTATAGGTCTTTGTGGAAGAGCCCAAAACTTGATTTTCAAAGCCTGAATGCAATAGAAAGTGTATTTGTGGAGGAAACATTTTATGCAACTGAAAAAACATTGTTTAAGTATGAATTGTTTATGCATGAAATGTGATGCATTTTATATAGATGAAACATATATGATGATGATGATGATGATGATGATGATGATGATGATGAAACATATAACACTCTCTTCACAAAAATGACAAATTATTGTTGTAAGAAAAATAAGCAACATTGAGCCACTTCTGAAAATTTCATAAAATATGTAATACTCATTGACAGTTGAATATGATAATTGAACTCGGATGGAGGATAGATGGAACCAAATGAAGGAAAAGAACTATACATTTGTTTAATGTTTAAATTTTCTCATTCCTTCTCTCTTTTCTCTTTTCTTTCTTTTCTTCCTTCTGCTCCTGTTCTTACCTCCTGAAGAAGAGTTGATGAAATTCCCAAATAAATAGAAAATATTTTAATGCAAGTTTAAAGAATAGGCAGACACACAGACAGACAGAAATATACATACATATATCATTTAATTTCTTTCACATCAATTTTATAGATTAATATAATGAATACAGTTGATTCCTTGGAACCAATAGAACAGAAAAAAAATAAAAAGGAAAAGAAAGAAAGAAAGAAAAAAAAAGAAATGTAGAGGAAAAATGTGTGTGTGTGTGTGGGGGCACATCCCAGGACAAGAGGGGCACTCTGCCGTGCTCTGCGGTGAATGGCCAGCGACACTCGATGCAGTAGCCACTCCACCTCGTGGGGCTCATTTCTCCGGTAGCCTGCAGCTATCCCTATTTTGCAGAGGAAGTCAGTGGTACGAGGACCAAAAACACCAGATGTCTCGACGGCTACTGGCACGAACTGATAGCGGCCGGCCAAGCTCCTGTACTTGTTGACCTTCCTCTCCTCCGTGTTGTGGGCTGTGACACTGGGGTTTGTGGCAGATGCTGCGAAGTTGGTGCCAGATAACGTGTCGTCCCAGATCAGGGATCTGCCTCCCTCGAATGGGAAGAGGGTTATCCTATTGAACATTTACGTCCCCGTGGTTGAGACCTGCAGGCTCATGTTGGGATGGGAAGCCAGCCGCATCAAGGTCCTTTCTAACAATGTCATTCAGGGCAGTGTGTTGGGGGAATTGGTCCTCGCTAAGGCTGCAGGACAAAGGATGCAAGCCGAATACGTCCACCACTGCTCCACAGCGACATTTGTGCTCTTGTACACATGGAGACAGAGATGTTGGACCATCATCATCATCATCCTCCTCATCATCCTCTTTTAACGTCCGGTTTGCATGTTGGCATGGATTGGATGGTTTGACCGGAGCTGGCAAGTCGGAGGGCTGCACCAGGTTCCAGTCTGATTTGGCTTGGTTTCTATAGCTGGATGCCCTTCCTAACACCAACCACTTTACAGTGTGCGCTGGGTGCTTTAATGTGTCACCAGCACAGGACTCTCAGTGCTAGTGCTTTTTATGTGGCACTGACACAAGACTCACGGCACATGTGCTTTTAACATGGTAGGACTCTCGACGTGGGTGCTTTATGTGGCCCTGGGACAAAGCTCTCAACGTGGGTGAATATGAATCAAACTGTTATAAATAATAATAATAATAATAATCCTTTCTATACTAGGCATGAAGGCCTGAAATTTGGGGGGGAGGGTAGTAGTCGATTTTATCGACCCCAGTTCGTAACTGGTACTCACTTTATCGACCCCAGAAGGAGGAAAGGCAAAGTCGACCCCGGCGGCATTTGAACTCAGAACGTAAAGTCGGAAAAATTGCCGCTAAACATTTCTCCCGCCGCGATAACGACTCTGCCAGCTCCCCGCCTCTTCCTTTTTTAACAATAACCAACTGTCCTTGTCATTCCTCGTCTTTTTTGTTTTTGGAAACCGACGGGGGATATTTGCTTCTCTCTTTCAAAGATAGCTTTCCTGCTTCCCATATTGGTTTTTTTGTTTTTCCTTTTGGATTCTACTCATTCTATAAATAGTCCTTCACTTATTACCTCCTTAAGAAATGTTTTTATTTTATTTTTCTACATTCAAAGTTATATTTCTCATCTGGCGCTCATTAAAACTCTCCCACTTTCTGCTATTTTCCATTAAAACCAATCCACATCAGACTGGAGACGTACGCTTTTGTGCTTCCTCGATGACATTCAGGACATCTTTTCTTCATTCAATTATTCCTATTCCACACCTTATTAGAGACATTGCCCTCAAGTTGATTGCTTGTATGATATTTCTCGCATTCAGTTTTGATTTTAAAATCTCCTTCATTCTGTAAAAACATTCCTCGCTGAAGGCTTCCTTCATGTATATGCGTTTAAATTTGTCGTTCTCCAGTATTTCCAGATATTTATGTGGTTCTTCTTAATTTAACGATATTATATTCTCATTATTAGGTAGAGCTATTCCAGTACTTTTTTTTGTTTTTGCTTTTCCCTGTACATCTCTGTCATAGCACTTTGGATTCCTAATACAAATTTTATGTAGAAATTAGAGCCAGCATTGAAGCTTACGACATATCATATACGAATATGTCTATGTAAACAATGCGATCGAAGACGGGAACATAGGCAATGAGTGTATATGAATATTTCAGGAGTTATTGCTCCTTATTCAACACCACGTCCAACCCGTTAACCATCCACGTTTTGCCGAACCGCTATGTTACGGGGACGTAAACTCACCAACACCGGTGATCAAGCGGTGGTGGGAGACAAACACAGACTCAAGGACACTCACACATACATACATACATACATACATACATACATACATACATACATACATACATACATACATACATACAT
>JAOPUL010007268.1:25022-36216 GCA_027564515.1 Octopus rubescens
CTACAGCTCTAGCTTCTTCAGGATTTGATAACTGGTCTCATCCTCAGATTATTAAGACCCACGAAAATTCAAAAAGTTATATGGACTCTATGTGGACCTTCTTAACAAGAAAACGTGGTCAGACGCTTACAACAAAACTTGATGAGCAAATCAAATCAGAATAGGAATACTGAAAACATGTACTTCAACGGGTGATGGCAGTGATTTGTTTGTTGGCAGAACGTGGATTGACTTTTTTTTATGAGATGATGAAATCTTCAGCTCACCAAACAACGGAAACTTTCTCGGTTTGCTGGAATTGGTTGCCAATATTTGATCTCTTCTAAAAAGGTTCATGAAGAAATAGTGAAAGAAATCAAAGAAGCGGGTTATTTTAGTGTATCGGTCGATTCATGATTCCAATGATGATCAACTGATGATTCCAATGTTGATCAACTCACTGTAATTGTTAGATATGTTTCTCCACTTGATGGAATAGCAGTTGAACGATTTTTGACATTCATTGAACTGAAGAATCACTCAGGTGAAGGAATGGCTGAATTGATACTGAACTTCTTTGAAGAACTTGAAATTGATTCCAGTAATTGCAGGCGTCAATCATATGACAATGCAGTTAATATGGCTGGAAATTATAATGGCCTTCAACAGAAAAATCTGGAAAAGAATGAGTTTGCAAAACTTATACCCTGCTGGACATTCCCTAAATCTGGTTGGAAGAGCTGCAGTTGACTCTTGCCTGAAAGCAGTGAATTTCTTTGGCGTTGTCAATGAACTTTATTGTTTTTTCTCATCCTCTACAAGACGGTGGCTAGTGCTGAAAAACCTCTTGCCACCAGAGTCAAAAGCTCTACAACAGTTATCTGGCACAAGATGGAAGGCCCATGTCAGAGCTACGACAGACATCAGTGAAAGTTATGCTCACATTGTTGAAGCACTCAGTCACATCCACGATGGTGACACTGAAAAGGGTGATACTAGACGACAAGCTCAACATCTTTGGCAGAAAATGGAAGAATTTGAATTTGTTTTCATGCTTCATCTATGGACAGGTTTGCTTGAGCAGTTTCACAAAGTAAGTAAGCCCTTCAAAGTGCACATATTTCATTGACCACGTGTGCAAAACTATACAGTTCAGTTCTACAATTTGTTTCCAGCACACGGAAAAACTTTGATGAGATTGAGGAGCAAGCAATAACTATTCTACCTGATGTAGAGTACAGAACTCTCCAAAGAAAGCGTAGAGTATGAAAACAACACAATGATGGCAGTGCAACTAAAGCTTTGGATAAAATTCCCCCAAGAGATAATTTTAGGATACATTCGTTTATCCCTATAATTGATGCTCTTCACTCAAATTTAGATAGAAGAGCTATTGTGTATAGGAGTTTTGCCGACAATTTCTCATTTTTAATTGATCTGCAAGCAACGAGGGAACAAATTCTCCATGGTGTCAAGAGACTAGAATAAGAATATCCAAAGGATGTTGATCTCAGTCTTGTTGATGAACTATTGACTTTCCACTTTTATGTCAAACAGGCTCACGCTAAAAAAGAGACTTTCAGCCAACAAGATAGTAAAACAGGAGAAAATTCAGGCTGCTTTCCCAAATGTGTAAACAATTTTTAGATTGTTCCTGTGTTTGATGGTCATTAACTGTCATGGAGAGAGATCATTTTCTAGGCTGAAAAGGATCGAAAGTGATCTTCGTTCAACAATGTCACAAGAGCGGCTGTGTGGTCTGAGTATTCTCTGTATAGAGAATGATAAACTGCGACTTATTGATTTTGAAGAAATCATTGAGGAGTTTGCAGTAAGGAAAGTTCGAAGGAAGATGTTCTGACATTAAATAGCCTACTGTAAATGTGTAAACAGGCTTTAACAGGACAATACAAAAACAGCAATTTGAATATTTGACTGTTTTCTATAAAGACTAAACGTTTTCATTAATCTCCATTGTATGATTTAAGATGGCTATTTTCATATAAAGTTTAAGAATAAAAATGTTGTCAATCTTCAAACGTTAAAACTTTACATGATGTTGACTGTAATGACTCTGCCTGTTCTCTTTTTATAAAGTTTGACTATTTCATCATGTGATCTGTGTAAGAGGGTATTAGGCGGGTTGGGACTTTGGTTGATATATAATATCTTCAAGTTTGTTGTAGTGTACATGTCTGACCTATAGCCCAGACAGCCTAAACGTGAATTTATCCATAAAACTCACAAAAAAACATTCCCTGAGCCCTGATAATTAAAAAAATTGATTAAGACTTGTTTTAAAAAATAACGATTGATCTGGTAACACGTAATATTTTAACTACTCCTAAATTTCCTGAGCATGTATGCATGACTGCCTAAGTAAGAGACCTCATAACTTAACTAGCACAGGGCCTCATTTGTTCTAAATCCGGCACTGACTGAATATGTTCACTGCCGAGTGTTGCTAAGACTGAGACCTTAGTCCTCTCAAAAAAGTATTTCCAGTGCACTCTGCATGCCAATAGAGACATTTAAGTATATTAGGGTTGTATTCATGAGACTGAATTGGATGCTAGATTTGCAGATACTGGCACAGTAACGCACCAGCTCCAGTATTTGATCCTCCTCAAAAAAGGAGAGTTTGATAAAAAGCCCAACTTGCTATCATCAATTCAGTTGTTTTTTTAATCTATCCTCACCTATGGTCATGAATGTTGGGTAATGACCAAAAGAGTACGATTGCGAATACATGTGACCCAAATGGGGTTGCTCCGAAGGATCACCGAGGGATAAAATTACTCGACAGGGGGCGTAGCTTGGAGATGAGGGAGTCTTTCGAACTCGAGCTGCTACTTCACTGCATTGAGAGGTCACAGCTCTGGTACTATGGACATGAGTAGAATATTGCATGAAAAAATTGTAAGAGTGATTCTTCAAGTCAAGCCAACTGGCAGAAGACCTAGGGGTAGGACAAGAACAAGATGATTGGATAATATCCATAGCCTTAGTTGGTTTCATTTGAGAATCCAACTGGAAAGTCTAATGACGGATGCTTCTGATAAGACCCTATCATACCCTATTCTGATAAGACCTACCTATAAGGAGGTAACTGAGGACTCTATTCCCATGAACCTCCCAATAGTAGTGGGCAGAGAATCTGGGTGGATGTATTATGTATGTAATATATTTTGGTTTCTAAAGTGTCCTGTCACAGGGCATTGTTAATTTAACTGTTTGGGGGAACAAAAAGCAATTGCTGTTTTAGAATGTTCTAGAAATATGTAGTTTGAGCTTTCTATGGAAACTTGAACTTTTTGAAACAATACTGTTGTAGTATATCCTGTTTGTATACAGGATATACTAAAATGGTTGCGCGTATTGTATGCATTGATATTTATGTGAGCGTGTAATTGTATGCATAAATATTATTGTGTTTGTATGTCACTTGTAATAAAACTGGAAGCAACATAAACTAAACTGCAAATGTCCTGTTTTAGAAAACCAGTTGGTACAGCGAACATGTAAACTGTTTCAGAGGAAAGTAGCAGATTTGAGATATCACTCTGCATGTTTAGTTCAACGAGCTTGTACCTAAAATTACCATCTCCCCTACAGATGGTACCTACAATTACCATCTCTTTGTATTTGTATCTTTATGGACTACCATTTCCCTTTCTAACTTTTTGTTTCAATAGACATTAAATAAAACTCACCTCCTTCACACATGATTTTTAGTTGTAGCTTTATAAGAAAATGTGTTCCTCCTTTTACTATTCCTCCTACCATTTCTAATAGCTTTTTGTTTGGTGTTTGTTACTCATACAAAAATACAAAAGACATGCAAATCTGTGTTTACATGCAGAGAAGATACATTTTTTGCAAACCAAGCTGAGTCATGACCTGGTTTTGATGTGTTGGTTGTAATTATTCTCACTTCCATTTCACATATTGCCAACTTTCTTTGGAGGTACATGAGTGTCACAAATATTTTCTTCTCTTGGATGACAACAATTAAGCTAATCACATGAAGATGAATTATTGCTGATTGCAAAGTGTCTTACACGCAAAATACAAACATTTCAATTCTGCCTTTACTTCACAGGTGCGAGTTTGTGAAATATGTCTATATGTGTGTGTTTATATGTATGTGTGAATATGGTAGGGCAGACACGAGACTCCGATGCCATTTAGGGGCAAGTGCAGGGCGCCAAAGGGATGTAAAATACACGGTTCTCAATATAAGATAAGTTTGCGTTTTGTTCGTCTAAGGTTGTCATATTTCGTCTCTGCCGCATTGTTATGCTAGAAATGTGAGAATATGTCCATACATGCGATTTTCCCCCTCTACCTCCTTGTAGGAAAATTTCCTCTCCCGTTCACCCCTCAGCACGACCAATACGGAGGGGGTTTGAGCACATGCGCACGGGCCGCCGCTCTACGAAGGTGGTCCGGGCCCTGCGTCCAATCCACCTGGCTATATATGTATATCTGTTATCCGTTCCCCCACCTTCTGCGAAGGTGCGTGCGCACATGCCACTTGGTTATAATGCCCGTCTTTTCTTGATCGATATGTCCATCTGTCTCCGGTCTATATGTCAGGCTGCCCCCGGTCCTTATGTCCATCTGTCCTCGGTCTATATGTCTCCTCCGTCCCTGGTCTATATGTCTGTCTGACTAACAATCGCTTGTGTGCCAGTGCCACATAAAAATCACTTGTGACGGTGTCACGTAAAAGCACTAGCGCCAGGAATTCGGTGCCGGTGGCACATTAAAAGCAATCAGCACACACTGTAAAGTGGTTGGCATTAGGATGGGCATCCAACCGTAAAAACTAAGCCAAATAAGACTGGAACCTGGTAGAGCCTTCTGGCTTGCCAGCTCCTGTCAAACTGTTCAACCCATGCCAGCATGGAAAACGGACGTTAAAGGAGGGGGGATTCTTTTTGAGTTTGAATAATTAACACCTGGTAAGATGGGTCTTTCATTCATCATCCTTAAACAACGCTTATTGGAGCGGAATGGGCTACTCAACCTGAAGAAAATTCTAACTGGGCCCCACCTGCAAGGTCATGCGCTGTTTATTGTGATATGAGATCACTATGTCGCGCACAAATCGTTGTGATACATGTGTCCGGTTTACCCTTATGATACGGGAAGTCATAATGGGTAAATTGGGCTTCGTATATTTGTACCGCAGCGTCATTTTGATGGCCTGCGCTGCTATCTCATTCAATGATAATAATAATAATAATGATGATAATAATAATAATACTGAAAAATGTGAAGAGGTCCGGCATCATCAAAAGTGATAATTGTATAAGGAAAGGCAAATTTAAAGAGGAAAAGAACACAAAAAAATAAATAGCACAGAGGGAAGAAAATGTACGGCCAGTTTGCAAGAGATACCAACTCCAAGACATATACAGAAGGCCGATGGTTATGGATACGGAGGAGTGACCTGAAGGCAGAGATAGAAGAAGCACTTATATGCGCGGCACAAGAACACGCGTTGAGGACGAATTATGTGAAGCGCAGAATTGAAAACACAGCTGAGAGTGACGAATGCAGAATGTATGGTGAGAGGGGTGAAACGGTTTTGTACATTGTCAGCGAATGCACAAAATTGGCACAACGTGAGAACAAAGGACGACATGACAATGTGGCATGAATGATCCATTGGGAACTCTGTGGAAATCATGCCCTACAAAGAGCAAAGACGTGGTACGAACAAATCCCAGAAGGAGTTACCGAGAATGAAGTGTACAAAATCCTGTGGGACGTAATGATCCAGTGTGACCATCAGATCAGACGTCGGAAACCTGATATTGTAATGGTGAAAAGAAAAAGAGACTTGCATGATAATCGACATAGCATGTACCGGTGACAAAAGTTCGAAGAAAAAGAAGAAAAACAGAACAACTATGACGATTTCAAGTGGGAAAGACACAGGTTGGGGGCAATGAAGAGAGTGGACGTGATACTAGTAGTAATTGGCGCGTTTGGAAGTATCAGCATTCAACTACCAACATGGCTCAAGAAGATTGATACAAATGTAAAAATTGAACACCTACAAAAACCATCATTTCTTGGAACTGCAAGAATTCTCCACAGGGTTCTCGAGGCATGATCAGAAAAGAAGTGTTAACATAGCCTACTTGTGTGGACAGCTGACATTTATATCATACCAGCAAAATAAGCTGAGAGTTTTCATGAAATAATAATAATAATAATAATCCTTTCTATAATGGACACAAAGGCCTGAGATTTTCGGGGATGTGGATAGTGGAGCCAATCGACCCCAGTAGTCAACTGGTACTTATTTTATCGACCCCGAAAGGATGAAAGGCAAAGTCGACCCCGAAAGGATGAAAGGCAAAGTCGACCCCGGAAGCATTTGAACTCAGAACGTAATTTTGGAAGAAATGCCGCTAAGCATTTTCCCGGCCTTCTAACGATTCTGCCAGCTCGCCGCCTTTAATAATAATAATAATAATAATAATAATAATAATAATAATTAATAACGGAAAATACCTCTCTGACATAGAAACTGAAGAAATAGAGAAAAACATCAACCAAGAATGACAATAACCATCAAACCCAAACAAGGTGAAAAACAATTATTCTTCAGAGAATTAAGGGAATGCAACCATTCCAGTGAAGCAGGAGAATAGAACGTTTGCATTTAAAACAAAGAAAAAAGATTTGACACAAGCGGGACAGCCTTACTAGGAATACTTACAAAACTGTGGCTGAAACTGTAGAAGCAGAGAACTCTAGAGTCAGTAAATTTGAAACCCAGTGGTTCTTAACCATTTATTACCAATGGACCCATTTGATTCCTATTTCCCTTGAGTAGACCCTTCATCGCTATTTAATGTTTAAAAAATTCCATTATAATATGTTTTTATAATTAAATATTATTAGGAATTGTATAAAAAAAATTAAAATGTTTTGTGTATTGTAGAAATATAATCAATTTATTGCTCATACATTTTAACAACACAATCTAATATGGACCCTGGTTAAAAACCAATGATTCTAACCAATATTAAGGAAGGATCACCATAAGTAAACAGTGTGGTTGATAAGTTATTTGTGAAAATATTATCGATGCCTCGGTAGCGCAGCAGTCTCAGAATCCAGAATGAACAACCGAGCAATCTGGGCGCACACATGGCTGCGTGGTTAAAAATCTTGCTTCCTAAAGATGTGG
This sequence comes from Octopus rubescens, assembly GCA_027564515.1. Taxonomy (NCBI): domain Eukaryota; kingdom Metazoa; phylum Mollusca; class Cephalopoda; order Octopoda; family Octopodidae; genus Octopus; species Octopus rubescens. The sequence goes on from JAOPUL010007268.1 coordinate 32,215, forward strand.
TCTGGTCAAATGCAGTGCAGTCACCTAGAGGTACTGAGTTCAATGCCAGGCAAGGCACTGAAGGGAATCACAAGACACCCGAAGAAAACTGGAGCGCATAACAGCTGAAACGTTGTGAAAGCAGCAATCGAGGTGGGGACACTCCTCCGACTAATACATAACTTAGGCAAGTGTCTTCTACTATAGCTCCGGGCCGATCAAAGCCTTGCGGATGGATTTGTTTGAAGGAAACTGTGTAGAGACCTCTGGTGTATATGTGTGTGTATTTGTTTGTCCACCACAACTGTTTGACAACCAGTGTTGGTTTGTTTACGTCCCTGTAACTTAACGGTCCGGCAAAAAGACCAATAGAATAAGAACAAAGCGTTAAAAATAAGTACTGCGGGTGATTTTTCGACTACACCTTTCAAAGCGGTGCCCCAGTATGGACGCCATCGGAAATAAGTAAAAGGTATACCAACCCATTGATATAGATGGGTTCTAATGTAGTTGCAGAAATATTTGAGCGAAACAAAGGACAAAAACGGACCAGGGGTTACATAGGAGTGAAGATGGATTCGAATGAAGATTAGTGGCCTTATGAATTATATAAGTGAGTTTGATCAGTGGAATTGGGGCAGATCATTGAAATTACATGAGTAAAGTAGATCAAGAAATTTATCATGTCGGGTGAAAAGAAATTGGTATAATAATCGAAGAAATAAAGCAATATAGAATAAAGGCAAAAACTGCAAAAATCACAAAGTAAGAAGAAGCTATCATTATTAAGTAAACCTACCATTTGTTTTTAAATCAAACAAGGAATATCTAGTTTAAGGTTTTTGACGAACATGAGAGAATTAACATAAGGCTAATTACTGAAGAGAGCAAGTCATTTTAGGGAAGGATCAGATAGTGATAAACACAATAATAAAGGGACAGTGGATAAAGCAAATGGACTATTACACTGTAAAAGAAAGAAAGATGTTACTATTACGTACGGCAATATCCGAAAGCAATTTTTTAAAAATGGAGGAACGCGGATATCTGCTGGACCAGATCTTTCCCTGTTTACTGGCTGAAAAAGTGCAAGTCTATGAAACAATTCTGATACAACTAAATGACTATGTGAGAGCGGATCGAATACCAAGGTAATTAAGAATGAAAACAAACTAGCTTCAGATTGAAAGGCAAAGTTGACCTCAGCGAGATTTGAACTTAGAGTGATAAAAACCTCAACTAATACGACAACACATTCGATACGAAGACTCTGACAATACCTGTTTGTTACATAAACACACAAACATACCGGGATGTAGTGTGAAAACCGACTTAAATACACTCATACATACACACACTCACATTTATATTATCTGTCACAAGACCCATTTCAATCATACAGGAATGTGTTATAAGTATCATCATTAATTATTATTTATGTTTTTGTTGCATTATATTTGTTATCAATACTTTTTGATGAATAGTGTAATGAAAGACTCATAAATATTTGCGTGTTTTTCGAGAGAGAAAAAAATGGCTACATTTGATTTTATATCGAATATGTCATGTATCTATGATATATGTAGAATACTTACAGTGATATTCGCACTGTTTATATATATATATATATATATATATATATCAGTGATGTATGGACAATAGGAAAATGACCGTAAGTACAAGCTGATTGCATATCAGCGAGACAATATGGTCGTATAGACACATGATTTCTTTGTATGAAGTTAAAATGAAAAATATTGCAATGATAGAGCATTTGGGTAAGTTGTAATCCAATCAATATACGATAAACCTAAATAAATGGACGTTTTAGCATCTTACATTGTATTCATAATCACCTTCTATATTATTACTATAAATTGCAACTGAATTCTCACACACCACTACACCAAATCTCGTTTTACCGCCGCCATTATCACTGCCAATTAGTTTACAACAGACTGTTTTTACGAGCAGCATTTTATCAAATGGTTCATAGAAATTACCCTTCCACTGTTTCTCTTAACATAAACCATATATTCTCGTCTATTAGAATTTTAAACGGTAACAACCAACTTAGTGAAGAAGATTCGACGTGGTCTTTCAATGTAAGATTAGTAGTAACTATATCTCCCTCGTATCGCATTATTTTCATGCATCTACTTGAAATGTCAATCAACTTTTCGTCGGATCATGCTATAGTTTTGAGAAGATTGTGTAATGTAGTCATAAATACAATGTAGCTTAAACAAAGCCGAGAATATTCATAAGTGAAATGTCATCTGGATCTGGGTTGACTTAGTGTTAAAAAAACACCAATAACAATAACACCAACAACACTATATCCACGACAAAAGTTTAAACCGCCTTCGTAACTAGAAACTGAAACAGCCTTGGAAAATATTGTATACTTCTGTTTCATTAAAGCACACCAATACCTGTTGCTATTTTGACCGTTTGACACAGGTCAGAACCAACACAAATTTTAGTTTCCGTATTTTCCGGTATACAAGACGATATAGTGCATGCATGAAGTGTAAAGATTCAAACGAGATCTTTTTCTTTCCAAATCCTGCTGACTTTAAAATGAATTTTTGATCCTCCAAAGTCGTCTTGTTGTATAAGTTGACTTACCTTTTTGACTGCCATTTGGGTCTGAAAAATAAATCGATGTGTATCCCGGAAAATACTGTAGTTAGGTTCTCCTTCTCAAAGAACATCAGGCTCCTAGAGTCTTACAGTCACCTCCGTCAAGTTCCTCGTTCCAAGCCACGTCCCAGTTCTTGCCATCACTCATGAGATCTTCCTACGTCACTGCCAACCATTTCGTCTTCAGATGTCCTTTTTTCCTGGGACCCCGCGGAGACCACTGGAGAGACTGGTGTGAAAGTGTCCGGCAATTGTTGATTTACCTCTTCAACAGTTGCGGTTTGACGGAGTTGATTTCTGATTCTGATAATTTGGGTATCGGTGAACTATTTTATGGGATGGGGTACTTACACATCTCTAACCCTCCTCCTTTATTCAACACGGGTTTGGGAACGGGTACCAACAACAGTAACTGCAACACATTAACACCAACAGCCCAAATATAAACCATATTCCCAACTAGAAGCAAAATCATTTCCGAAAAATCTTCTATATTTATTTATCACCAGACCACACCGAAATATTAATACCAGCTGATATATTGACCGATCGAGAAAGTTCAACACTAACAAAAACAAAAAAATAATAACGGTTCCGACAAAAATACAAACCACTTTTCAGACTAGAAACAGAATCAACAATGAAGAATCTTGTATGCAGATTTATGTTCTATTAAACTACATCAATACCTGCTATTTTAACCTTCTCAGATATGTCTGCCTGACGTGGCAATGGATATTTATGCGTAATCCTAAATCCTAAATCTGAAACATCTTCGAAAACCATCTAAATCATCTCTAAATATTAATCAGTATATAAATGGAATATTTCGAATAGAAGCGATACAGTCAGATCACATACTGCGAAATTCACAGCTCGAAATTGTTTCCTTCGTTTCTTCCATTCTTTTTCTCTTTTTTTTTTTCCTGTGGCCAAAGAAAGGGCGAACGCTTCAAATAATTCACATTCTTCAGGCATTCAGATATTATTACAGATGATTAGTTAAAGAGTAATATCTCTGTAAAAGTACAAACTTGGTAGACGGTTGTTTGGCATCAGGTTGTCTCCTGATTGTTATTGAGTATGATCTCTTCACCAGTACTGACCGGTTCTGGCGTCAGTTCTTCAAATATGGCGGAGGAATGTTGATTTATGGATGCACACAACACATACACGCATTACTCGCACACACACCCAAAGATACACATTCATACACACACAAACACGCACATTCACACACACATACATAGGTATATGCACACACGAACAAACATATAACTATATGTATACCTATGTATGCATACATGTAAATTTATATATATATATGTTCGTTTATATATATATATGTTCGTTTATATATATATATGTTCGTTTATA
>JAOPUL010007306.1:0-10050 GCA_027564515.1 Octopus rubescens
TAAAATCCTAACAAAACCACAGGAGTTTGGTGCAGGCTCCTGCGGTACCGTCCCACCCATGCTAGCATGGAAAACGGATGTTAAAGGATGATGATGATGAGACATATATGATGGGCTTCTTTCAGTTTCCGTCTACCAAATCCACTAACAAGGCTTTGGTCAGCCCAAGGCTATAGTAGAAGATCTGCCCAAGGTGCTACGCAGTGGGACTGTACACGGAACCATGTGGTTGGGAAGCCAGCTTCTTACCACACAACCACACCTGCACACACACACACACATACATATATATATATGCTTACATGACAGGCTGCTATCAGTTCTCTTCTACCAAATCCACTTGTTAGGAATTGGTCAGCCAAGATTTATAGTAAAAGACATTTGCTCAAGGTACCACACTGGGATTGAACCTGAAACCATGTGGTTGGGAAACAAATTACTTACCATACAACCATGCCTGCTCCTTAAATAAAAGAATTTTACATAATGCTATGTGGTGGGGGAGAATCACCTTTAATGTTGAAAGGATTAATTCCTTTATAAAAGTTTCTGATAAATAGATTAATGGAGAAAATGTAAGACATGTAGCCTTGTTTATCACTGATCGAAGAGAATTTGGTAAGCTCGATTGTGAACCATGTTATGGCGGATTCATTTGAGATGACACAAGTCGGTGATCAGTCAAAGATTTTGCTTGTACCGCAAAAACATGCCCCAGCAACCATCCGCAAAAACATGCCCCAGCAACCAACCGCAAAAACATGCCCCAGCAACCATCCGCAAAAACATGCCCCAGCAACCATCCGCAAAAACATGCCCCAGCAACCATCCGCAAAAACATGGCCCAGCAACCATCCGCAATGCTCAGCCACCAGAACGCACTGACTATCGCTCATGTTTATAAGACTGTGTTGCAAGGTCACGTATTTTTTTATACAAATTTACATGCAATATACTCAAACGTGCAACCAGTGACCAGAAGATATATTTTTCATTGTTATATTTTTATTATTTATTGATCAAATGTTTGTAAATTTTACTCTAAATATTATCCCAACTATGAAACAATTTCAAATAATGGCAAAAACTCATTTTGAAATTGGAGAACTTTTATTCCTTTAGAATACCATAGGCACACACAGTTTTTGTAGAATTTATCATCAACACTAATATTGATAATAATAAACTCTTGTAGAGATAACAGTATACCACTCACATTCATACATCCAAACAGTAACATCAACACATTCTTCCCTTTCACATAACACATCCATTTCTCTCCATTCCAAGCAAATGTCAGTCTACTCTCGTTCACAAAGAATAAAAAGATGTTCTTTTCGCCTCGCCCTTTGACCACAGGCTGTGTTACATTCTGTGTTTGGTGTCAGAAAGTTTTAAACTCTCAAGTTGAAGACGGACAACAAAATGTAAATATTTGTAGCAATGGTGCGAGTTCAAATCAGCTTTTTTGTACAGTATTATGTACACCAAAAAGGAACAAATTGTGGAATTAACCATGAAGTAACTGCAATACAAAACAAAGAACAAGAGTTAGATGCATATTCAAGATTATAACATATTTCTGGTAATACAGGTACAACATTGACTTTCTGGACACTGATGGCCTGGAACCACTAATTTACAAGCAGGAACTTCAAATTCCTGCGACCACCAGATTACTTCACTGGGCAGCCCTGTTTCACAGTACAGTATTAATTAATTTTTATCATCTATACTAATGTACAGGTACTTGTATTGCATTTAATTATTTAAGTAAATTTAATATCTGCTTAATTTAGAGTGTGTTGACCAAGGTGAAACCTGGAAGAGCACGACAAAGATAACAAGGCAGCTGAATGTTTTTTTACCAGAAGTGCCTGCAAACGGTCCTTCGTGTGTCCTGGCGCGACCATGTGACAAACGAAGAGATTCTAAGAAGATCACAACCGTTGGCAAGTTCTAACAGCTCAATGCACAGAACGGTGCGAAAGAACCTGAGACTGAAACTGACCACACCTGGTTCGGAAAAATCAGTAATCTGGAAAGGCTTTGGAACCAAAGGTTCTGGAAAAATCGATGTTATACCTGCAGCACAATTTAAAACAAGATGGCTGAGAGCAATCAATTATACATAGCATTCATTGATTTGAGAGATTTTATAAAACATTTCATCAATGCTATTTTTTTTAAGCCTGGTATTTATTCTATCAGTCTCTTTTGCTGAACCACTAAGTTACAGGGACGTAGCCACACACACAACGGGCTTCTTTCAGTTTCCATCTACCAAATCCACTCACAAGGCTTTGGTCAGCCCGAGGGTATAGTGGAAGACACTTGCCCAAGGTGCCATGCAGTGAGACTGAACTCAGAACCATGTGGTTGGGAAGCAAGCTTCTTACCACACAGCCACGTCTGCATCTGTATATTTATATTTACCTTATTTTCTTTTGTGAACCTAAGATGTGGATTTAATGGTCTAACAACTACTGCACCCAATAGACTACATACTTGAATGATTTTTGCATGTAAACTTTTTAACATATAGATTTGACTTGCCAGAAGCCCATTTCTAGCATCATCAATGTTTTAACATCCACTTTTCCATGCCTGCATGGGTCAGACAAAATTTGTTGAAGCAGATTTTCTAGTTGGATGCCCTTCTTGTTGCCAACCCTCACCTGTTTCCAAGCAAGATAATATTTTCCCATGACTAGAATCCTAGAAACAAACAACATCGCTTGTATGATGATGATGCTGCTCATTTACAGCCATCACGTGATGTCTAGATGAGAACACACAAGCAATCCACACACACACAATAGGCTTCTTTCAGTTTCCAGCCACAAACTCACAAGGTTTTGGTCAGGCCCCTGGGGCTCTAGTAAAAGACACTTGCCCAAGTGTGTTGTGTAGTAGGACTGAACTCAAGGCCTCATGGTTGGGAAGCAGGCTTCTTAACCACACAGCCACGCCTGTGCCTACTCTCATGAATATTAACTCACACATCTATGATGGTAATACAATTTTCAAGAGAAATACGAAATCTCATGATGACAGGAGCAATAATTAAATTGATGTGAATTTGTGGTTAAAGAAAGCAAAAGATAAACTTGTGGGACTATATATAATAAAGAAAATATCCAGCCAGAAATGAGACATACCAGTCAATAAAGATGGCATCAGTCATCATCTGAAAACTCATGCCGAGCTAGTTCATCTTCTTTCTCAACTTCTTTCTTCACTTTTTGCCATTTTTGTACCAAAGATGAAACATTTTTCTTTTTAAGTGTTAAATTTGTACTTGTGATAACCTGGAATAGCAGAAGATATGTAATAAGTGCATTATAGGGTGAGCATTGGGTTGATATTAATAAGTAGGCAACCATGGAGGTAAACAGTGGAGTAAGAAAGAATAGAGACATTGGTAAAGGCAGTGGGTCTCAACCATTTTTTACCCTTTGATTACTATTTTATTCTGATGAATTCCCATTCCCATTCATGAAAATGAGCATACATACACACACACAGACAAGAATAGACACACATGCAGAAGAATATATACATACACACACACATGTGCACGAACGCAACAAAATCTCAGATGGACGCCCCCCCCCCCCATAACGGACTGTCATTAAGTCATTGAAAAGCTTGCAAGATGCAACGAAAGAACGCTGGCATATAAACAAACAACTGATGGCGGACTGATCAATTGTTTAATCAAATTTTTAACCAATGGACCTATAATAAAGGAATGGAAATGAACCAATGCATGTGTTAATTTTATTTTGGCATATTTTGGCAATATGACTAACAAAATTTGTTTCAACACACAAATTCACATAAAGAATCTTGCAAACCAAATACAAAAACCAAATTTAAAAACTAGTTTTCTAAGTACTTCTTTCAAAATTCTTATTTTGTTTTTCACACGTTCACTGTGTAGGTTTGCAATAGCCACTCTCTGAGAGAACATGGTTCAGTGGCTGGAAACATGTTGAGCTATGTAAAACGTTAGAGAAAGAAACCTAACTGTTTCCCTGAACCCTTAAAATAATAAATTGAGGATTCATAGTAGTATTTTGTTTGCATGGGCTCCCAAAAATCTAATATGGACCCTGGTTGAGAACCACTGGGTAAAGGTAAGTAAATATATAGCAATGAAAAGAAAGAAGTGATTGAGAGTAATAACAGAAAAAGTTAGAGGTTCGTAAAACCAGTGGGCAGGGAAGGCTATATTAGTGAGCTGGGAGTATTACTGATAATTAATGAGCTGAGTAATTAGTGAGCAATGCTAAGAAAAATAAGATGATGTAAATACATTGCTGAAAGTAAATTTACTGCAGTATTCATTCAGAGTTAATATCTCTAAGGGACCAGCAATATTTAAAAACACTATACACACATATGTTTGAAGGAGACAAAAATCAATCCAGCAACACCTAGTGAGAATGCCAGATGCATTTCTGTTTTGGACATTGCCAGCCACAGGCTTAGATGAAATTTGTGTCACCACCGATATACATGAAAACAGTGAATAAACATTCACTAATGTTGCAGATAACTGCCCAGCTGAATAAAAATCTGTTATATGCAACAAAAGCAGTATGCGATTAAAGTAGCCATCTATATATCATACATAATGTAAATACAGCATTGAAAGGCAAATTTACTGTGGTATTTGTCCTGAGATAATATCTCTTATGGATGTGCTATGTTTAAAAACATAATACATACATGGGTCGGACATGTCGCAAGGTTCACAGACAACATGTGGACCCATGCAGTTGTCAAGTGGTGTCCAAGAGATCGGAAAAGGCCTTCATGACAATGGGAAGACAATTGTGATCGAAAGCAATTTTGATCAAGATGGAAAATAATGGTGCAATCAACACAGTTGTGACCAGCGGTATATAAAAGCATCTGATGGTCTGGTTGATTCTGTGATAGATATATATATTTCATCATCATCATCATTTAGCACCCGCTTTCCATACTGGGGAGCTGCACCAGGCTCCAGTCTATTTGTGGCTTGATTTCTACGGCAGGATGTCCTTCCTAACACCAACCACCCCATAGAGTGTACTGGGTGCTTTTAATGTGTCACCGGCATGTTAAAAACATCTCCCTCCTATATATATGTATATAGGAGGGAGATGAAAATCATTCCAGCAATGCCTAGTGAGAACACCATATGCACTTCTGCCTCATTAGGTGTTGTCAATAATGTGAACTCACAGCCAGACATGCTTAGATAAAGGGATATTATTGAATTATATGAAATGGTTTAAACTAAAATCCAATTTGTGTTTCTGATTCAGTTCCTTGAAAACTGAAACACTATACAACAATTACAAATAATAAATATTTCTATTTCCTACCAAGAACAAGGAAAGCTTCAATGTTTGTAGGCAAGGGGGGAAACTTGGTGTTGTAACATTCATAAATGGTATAAGTAAAATAACAAAAATACAATTAAGAAACTAAAACTAATATTGTGACTTTACTTTCCAGAAATGCAAACTAACACTTCAGTGCTATTTTGTAATAACAACAACAGAAATGTGAAAAATGGTTTACCTTATCTTTTTTGCGTTTTTTCTCTTTTGGCTGTGGTTTGACAGTGTCAACAACATCGTTTGTTTCATGAGAAATGGGGCTGTTTGATGCATTGGCTGAGTCCAGAGATGTGAGTTTAGCTGAAGACTTTGACAAGGAAAAGCATTCCATTGAAGATATTGCAGCAGGATTGGTTTTGCTAGAATAGACTGTAGAAGTATCAGAGTTTGATGTGGGAAGGGTCCCACCAACAGTCTCTGAGGGGACAGTTGGACGAGTCTTGTATTGGGGAGGTTTCGATATTACAGTTGAGTTGTTTTGGCAATTATCTGCATCCACAAGTGGAAAGAGGTGATGTCCATTGCTGTTTGAGTTAGAAGAGAGAGCAGTACTGTTGTAGCTGCTGCTGTGCATTGGCAGCAGATGATGGACAGATGAAGGAACATTTTCATCTGGATCAAGTTCCATGTCATCGTTGACATCCAAATTTGAAGTTTGCTCAGAAGACTCCAACTTGGAAAATGTTGTGGAACTTGCCAAAGAGGTTCCTGCAGGAACCAACACAGCAGCAAGTTTCATCACTTCTTCTAAGTCTTCTTCTCCAGATTTAGATAGTTTCACTTCCTCCAAATGCTGAAGAGAGTGTTGTTTGCTCACTTCAGTACCAGGAGGTGGTGGCTCTCCTGGGTAGACACACAATTCAGAATCAAAATCTTTGGAACTGCTCAGATGTAAATCTTCTAAACGAATAGAAAAAAAAAACAGAAAATGATATAATTAGTAAAATATCTTACATTTATCTTTTTTGAGCCCTAGGACTCATAAAGATGGTTATCTGGTTTCCATGGCATATAAGAGATAAGTGGTCAAGATTACAATCCTCTCTCGCTGAATGAGATACTGGTCCATTGCAGGATTCAAAGCCAGCAATTTTGAGGGGGTGGGGTGGACAAATCAATTACGTCAACCCCCAGTACTTGACTTGTACTTTATTTTATCAACTCCAAAGGGATGAAAGGCAAAGTCAACTTTGGTGGAATTTGAACTCAGAACATTAAAGAATCGGAAGAAATTCTGCTAAGCATTTCGTCCAACATGCTAATGATTCTATCAGTTTGCTGCCATGACGTCTATGAACGAATGGAGATGAGAAAAGAACTAAAAACAAACACCTCATTGTGGTGGTGACAGCAAGGGACAACCTACTATTAAAGCAGCCGTGCCGGTGACACGTTCAAAGCAGCCGTGGTTCACCAGCCTTAGTCAAACCGTCTAACCCATGCCAGCATGGAAAACAGACGCTAAATGATGATGATGATATATATATATTCATTATTGGTGTATTATTTCAAAATAGCATTCTGTATATCTTATTCATCTTGAGAAAGCATCTCATGTAGATGTATAGTGCTAAAAAGCAGAGAATATATATGTATCTAACCTCTCATCAACTGGCACAAAACTACTTCCATCAATACTACTCCCCATCTCAATCAAGAGGTCTTTGTCTTGCAAGTTACTTGGTGACCCTGCAAGTGCTGGAGCCACATAGAAAGCACCCAGTATACACTGTAAAGTGTTTGGTGTTAGGAAGGGCATCCAGCCATAGAAACCATGCCAAAGCAGACAACAGAGCCTGGTGCAGTCCACTGGCTAGCCAGCTCCTGTCAAACCGTCCAACTCGTGCCAGAAAATGGATGCTAAATGATATATATAAAAAGGAGTCAAAATACCCCACCGGCCCTCTCCGAAAGCCCTTAATTATTATTCATGGTAATTTAACTTCCTTGTTGGTAATGTATTGTGACCTGTAGGCCATTTGGCTCTATATTAATTTTTAAAATACAAATTGATATTTAACAATATCAGCAGACAATTTTTGTCAGCATTTCTATATACTAGTTGGCAAGGGGCATAAGAAGAGCTGTTAAGGATAGGTGAATCCCTTGAAACTCATTGAGTCCAGCGCAGCAAATGCCGGCTCTGCTTGTAGGGGTTACATCCCCTTGCCCATCTAAAAATAGGATGTATCTTTAGAGGTTGGAGTAGTTTGACTCCTATTTCTAGCAATACTGGCCCTCTCCGAGAGCCCTTAATTATAATATATATACACACACTGGTCATCTTTCAGTTTTCAGTTTTCATCTATCAAATTCACTCACAAGACTTTGGCTAGCTTGCAACTACTGTACAAGACATTTGCCGAAAATGGCATGCAGTGGGACTCAGTACAAAATCACATCTTCTAAACCATGCAGCCATGGATAAAATAAACATATTTCCATCCTACGTAACACAGTATATTTCAAATCAAAAACTGCAGAACTCCAATAATCAAAAAAATACCCAAAGTAGTCATCCTATGATTACTGCTTACCTAAGTGGGATTTTTCTGATGTGGTACTAGTTTTGGAACTTTTTGAGGCAACTTTGTCCATCTGAAAAAGAAAAGAAAAGGGTATAGATTTCTATCACAATAAATGTGAATGCATGTATGTGCGTGTATATATGTATGTATCTGTGTGTGTGTGTGTGTTTCTGCCTCTTGGTCTTGACATCGCATGATAGTTGTAAATGAGTGTCACTATCATACAAGCAGTGTCGTTTCCAGTATTCTGTGGAAACATGTCTGGCTTTGGGGAAATATTACCTTACCTGTAAACAGATGAGGGTTAGCAGCAAGAAAAGCATCCAGACATTAAACTTCATCTGACCCATGCAAGCATGGGAAAGTGGACATTAAAACAATAATTGTGTGTGTGTGTGTAAAACTTTATAATAATGAATTAAAAATCTCCTTTTATGCCATGATTTTAGTGAGAAGAATACAATGTGTTTCAGAGAAGAAAAAAAAAAAAACTCTCCTTCTAGACTGATAAAGAGAATTTCATCTTCAAGAGTAAGGATGGATTGGAACAAGTTCAAACAACTACTACTCTTGCTGGTAACAAATGGTTTCTCCCTCAGATTAAATGAAACACATGGGCAAAGTGCAATGCTGCATGGTAATGAAACATGGCACATGAACACAGAGGATTTGCAAAGACTAGAAGAAGCTTGTTTCACTGGATGTGTAATGTTAGTGTAATTAGGTAGGAGTAAGAGGTGTCGTCCCTCTATTATATTTTAGCCTATCAATACCTGGCATAAAGCCAACTCTTCCTCTCAAATCCTCCCACTATCACTTAGTCAAAGGAGATTTTTTTTCCCAGTTCTTTTTCCGTCTTGCAAGTTACTTGGTGACTTCACTAGTGCCAGTGGTACAAAAAAAAGCACCCAGTACACTCTGTAAAATGGTGGGCGTTAGGAAGGCCAGCTAACCGCAGGAACCATGCCAAAGGTAACATTGGAACTCGATGCAGTCTTGCGGATCACTAGATCCTGTCAAACCATCCAACCCATGCCAGCATGGAAAATGGACATTAGATGATGATGATGATGTGATGGTTCTGCCATGTAATGATTATGGAAAGATGACAGCAGTATAAAGTGCCATACACTTAAAGTGAATGGCACCTGTCAGGAAAGGAAAGGAAACCAAGATAGACTTGGGACAAAGTGTTGAAAACTGATCTCAAGATGTTGCATCTCATGGAGGTGATGACAAGAAACTGTGTGCTGACTGGCGATTCGCAGTGCTGGGGGAGAAAACCGAATCACAGAAGACACAACCAGCAGTACAAACATGGTGGATGAAAAGTCACAAAAAATGCGATAGTGATGTAGATATGTCTACCGTTAAGTCTGCTACTGCTGCACCCCCACCCACGCCCACACTCTCCCTATAACTCATTTCCTTGTTACATTCATCTTTCCCATTCAACACTGCCTTATCATTTGTACAATTCACCAATACAGGAGCTGTCTACTTTCTAGTCTCACTACCATCACTATCATCATTCGCCCTTCCAGCACATCTCAAAGTTTATATTATATAGGGGACTACACTGCACTGAACCAATTGTATTGAGTACAATCTATCCTCACTCTTCCTGTGTGTACAGCCTGTCATTACCATGTCCCACTTTCTACCATCATACTCTTGCTTGTTTGGACCAGTTGTGTCAAGTGAGCTCTACCCTCACTCTTCATGCCTCTACAGCCTGTCATTACGAGCCTATAGCGAGTCAGCTATAATGAGATGACACAGTTGTACTGTGGCTGTGTCAACCAATCAGAGGCCAGGCACGCATTAACACGAAAAGGCAGTTCCACTGCTAGTTACGCTGTGTCTGGTTTTCAGTTAGCTTGTAGACACTGAACAGTGAACATCACTTCACACTAACTCGCCATCAATCTGGATTAAGAGAATTAACCAATGACATCTGCTAAGTCCTTGCTACCAGCTCAACCTTTACCAATGGCCAACTCAGCAACTCAACTCACTACACTCAATATCCTCTCTCAGTTAACGGGTCAGCTCTCGTGTACATACATTCACAAAATAAACACTTTAATATTAAGGCCTTCTGATATTATATTTCTACACAC
>JAOPUL010007306.1:82500-105190 GCA_027564515.1 Octopus rubescens
ATTTTACTTTATTCTGTCTGAAGTTTTTTCCTCATCTGGGTTGAAATTTTCAGTTAATATCTTAACCAAAGTAAATAAGTGGCTCATCTATATACTTTGATCTTAACATGGGGCCCCTCAACCGTGAAGGCCCCCTGCGACCGCAGGGTTTGTAGGGGCTTAGCAATGGCCGTTCCAGCAAGCAGTCATGACATTTATGATATAAGAAGGGAAGTGTATCAATCAGGGTCAAACTTTCATATTCAATCAGAACTATTCCATTTTTATTTTGTGCATGTTATCTTTAGTTTCATTTTACAAAGACAATAATGAATTTATGGAAGAAAAAGTAAAATGATCGAAGATGGTAAATATTGATAATTTTTCTCTATAGTTTCAATCACCTTATGATATTAAATGCAACAAAACAGTAGCAATGTTTTTCAGATGAGTTTGTGGGTAGAGATTTGGTGTACAATGAGGTAGCATTTGATCAGAACTTAAATGAGTAAAGAGTTTTATGGAAATAAATGTAAATTAAGCTTGTAATTAATTTCAGTTCACTTCCCCATGTTCTAAGATATGCCTGAAATAGAAACAGTTAGTTTCTGATGTTAATTTTAATCTGTAAAAATTATTTTCTAATGAAGTTAAAGCAGGTAATCTTTTATCTTCTGCAGCAGATGGTAAGGTATTTAAGATTAAATGCTTATAAGAAAAGAAAAGAAAGAAGAACAACAACACAAGTTGCAATTAAATACAATTTCTTCTCTATATTTGAAGCAGGTAAATTTTCATGTAGACCATTTTCTTTCAAAAAAAAAGGAAAAAAAAAAAAAGAAAATCAATCTACACAAATTCAATACAGTCTAACTATATTAATAAATTAATATTTATTTGCTTTTTGTCATCATATTATGTATTGCTGCTGCATGCCTTCTTTTACTTTGGGTCAATATGTATTTGAGAGCAATGAAAATGTGGAATTCAGATGAAAAGAAATTTCAGTAGAAATGTACTATAATTATCTTTATTTAATTAAAAATGTTCAAATATAGAAAGCTGGTAATAGAATTTGTTAGATAAAATGCAGAGTAAGAATTCTTACAATTACAACAAAAACATTAAAAGAAAAAAAATATAACAGCTCACACAATATTTTTTCAAATGTATGGTAAGTAATATGATAATTTTAAACTAGGGAATTTTAAACTAGGGAAGGAATCATGTTGCAGATTTTAAACGTTCCAATTGTTCTAAAAATTACCAAAACATTATGGGTGAACATCAACTTTATCTTTTTTATGTGTAATGTTTTAGTGGAGTGAACAGAACAAGACAAAAGATATTCTCATCTAAAACATGACAAAAAGCAAGAAGTCGGGGGAATGTATTTATGTACAAACATGTAGTATGTATCTGTGTAACAGAGTATAATCAATTGATTTATTCTTAGCAAGCTAGGAAACTTTCCCTTTAGTATATGAAAATACTTAAATACAAATATATCTTGAAATTTAACTTATCAAGATACAAAGGTTTGAGTTGCTAAATAAAATTGAAATTGTTATTAACTAATTTTCTGGCAACTGCACACACACACACACACACACTAGCATACATCTTCATCACTGTTTAATGTCTGCTGTCCATGCTAGCATGGGTTGGATCATTTGACAGGATCCAGCAAGCTGCAGGGCTGTGCCAAGCTCCAGTGTCAGCTTTGGCATGTTTTCAGCAGCTAAATGCCCTTCCTAACACCAACCACCTTGCAGTGTGTATCAGATGCTTTTTACATGCCACCAGCAGTAGTGAAGTTGCCAAGTGAGTTGCAAGACAGAAAACAACAGGAAAGAGAAGAGTCCCCATGACTAAGTAGGGATGGGTGGGGAAAATGGCTTTATGCCAGGTGTTGAGAAGCTAAAGTATGATAGAGAAACAAGAACAGGTGTCTTGCTATATACATAAAGATATTTTCCTGATTTCTTACTTTGTGTAATATAGTTTATTATTATTGTCAGGAATAGATGATATCACCTAAGAGACCCCCCCGTCACCATTCATCTTGCCAGTATCATTAACTAACACCACTATGAGCCAACAACAGAGCAAAAATAGCAGCCAAATCTCCTTTAAAACACATCCTACTATCTAGAAAGAAAAATAAGGATACCTTCAACAATATAGACTTAGTTATAGAAAAATATTCAGGATGGTCACAGCTGAAATGCATTTGATCACAGGCCTGCTTGAAACATCAACTAACTCCATTGAAATACATTAAGGATTAAAAAAAAAATCATCATCCTCATCACCATCATTTAACGTCCGTTTTCCATGCTGGCATGGGTTGGACGGTTTGACAGGAACTGGCAAGCCAGAGGACTGCACCAGGCTTTACTGTTTATTTTAGCATGGTTTTTATGGCTGGATACCCTTCCTAATGCCAACCACCTTACAGAGTGGACTATATAAAGATATAAATATATAAAGAATTAAATAGAAGTAAGAAATCCAGGTAAAATGAAACAGAAGTGAAGAGGAAAATAATGGTTTCTGATTTAGGCACAAGGCCAGCCATTTTGGAGGAGGGGTTAGTCGATTACATCGACCCCAGTGTTAAACTGGTACTTATTTTATCGACCCTGGAAGGATGAAAGGCAAAGTCGACCCCGGCGGAATTTGAACTCAGAACGTTAAAGCCGGAAGAAATGTCGCTAAACATTTTTCCCGGCACGCTAACGATTCTACCAGCTCGCCGCCCTACATTTGATGGAAATATAACAGTAAACACATTTCTTACAAATCAAATATAAAAAGAGAAGACAAATATTTATGTATATTGTGGTGGGAGAAGATAACTTATAGAAAATGAATTATGTGAGCAGCAGGTTAAATGTAATTAATGATGAGATAGTGAAACAGGTAAGAAAAACATCACTTCACTGTGATATCTGTAAAAAGTCATTCTCTAAAAAAGGGAACCTAAACACTCACAAACGTATTCATACAGGTGAAAAACCACACTATTGTGATATCTGTGGTAAATCATTCTCTGAAAAAAGTAACTTATCAAAACACAGATTCGTTCATACAGGAGAGAAGCCATATCACTGTGAACTCTGTAATAAATCATTCTCTCAGAGAGGTCACTTAACTACTCACAGACATACACATACAGGAGAAAAACCATATCACTGTGATATCTGTGGTAAATCATTCTCTGTAGGAAGTAACTTAACTAAACACCAACGCATTCATACAGGAGAGAAGCCATATCACTGTGATATCTGTGGTAAGTCTTTCTCGGCAACAAGTAGCCTAACTGCGCATAGACATATTCATACAGGAGAGAAACCTTATCACTGTGATATCTGTGGTAAATCCTTTTCTGCAGCAAGTAACTTAACTACACATAAGTACATTCATACAGGAGAGAAACCACATCAGTGTAATATCAGTGATAAATCGTTCTCTGCAACAAGTAACTTAACTACGCATAGATATGTTCATACAGGAGGAAAACCATGTCACTGTAATATCTGTGACATATCCTTCTCTCATGGAAGTATTTTAACCATACACCACAGATATATTCATAAAGGTAAGAAGCCATATTTCTGTGATATCTGTGGTAAATCATTCTATGCAAGAAGTAAATTAACTATACACAGACATATTCATACAGGAGAGAAACCATACCAGTGTGATATCTGTGGTATATCATTCTCTCAAACAAGTCACTTAACTACGCATAAACATATTCATACAGGAGATAAACCATATCATTGTGATATCTGTGGTAAATCATTTTCTCAGACAAGTCACTTAATTATTCACAAACGTATTCATACAGGAGAGAAGCCATATCGCTGTGATATCTGTGGTAATTCATTCTCTCAAAATAGTGATGTAACTAAGCATAAACGCATCCATGTAGGAGAGAAACCATGTCACTGTGATATTTGTGGTATACCATTTTCTCACAATAGGTACTTAACTAAACACAAACGCCTTCATTCAACCGAGAAATCATATTACAGTGATAAGAGTGATGAATCATTCCCTGTAAACAGTAAGTTGACTGATCACAAACGTATTCATAGAGGAGAAAAGCAATATCACTGTGATATCTGTGGGAAATCATTCTCTGTAACAAGTCACTTAATTACTCACAAACGTATTCATACAGGAGAGAAACCATATCAATGTGATATCTGTCGTAGATCATTCTCTCATGCTGGTAATTTAAACAGACACAAGTATACCCATACAGCAGAAAAGACATGACTGATGTCTGTGGTAAATCATTCTTCCAAAACAATTACCTACATACATATGTTTTAATATAGAATACTGTTGCCATCAACGTTTTAACATCCATTTTCCTTGCTTGCATGGGTCAGGTGGTTTATTGAGGCAAATTTTCTATGGCCTCATGCCCTTCTTGACACCAACCCTAACCTGTTTCCAAGCAAAGTTTATATTTCCCCATGGCCAGACATGTTTTTACAGAATATTGGAAATTAATGAAACTCATTTACAACTATCACACTATATCAAGGCAAGGAGATACAACCATACACACACACACACACACACACACAATGGGCTTGTTTCATTTTCTCTCTACCAAATCCACACACAAGGCTTTGATCAGCCTGGGGCTATAGTAGAAGACACTTGTCCAACATGTCACACAGTGGGACTGAACCCAGAACCATGTGGCTAGAAAAGAAGCATTTTAACCACACAGCTATGCTTGCTGTCTAAATTCATTCTATGTATAACAAAAAACACTCATATACCCATAAAATATATTCACACAGGAAAGCAAAGAAGTTATAAGTGAGATAATAACCGCAACTATATTTACATTTATGAGAGAACTTACCACTGCTTAAAAAAAAGGCATTCTTTTCAAATACTCACATTCTATCTAAGAGAGAAAACATACAATAGATTTATTTGACATTGTGGGTGAATAGCTGTGAATTGTATTCTCATGTATATCTAACATAACATTGCTCTACAGTTATTATTGTTACAAATACATACGAGGTGCATTCAAAAAGTATCCGACTTTATTTTTTTCCCTGCCAAAACTAATGCTGCGTGGGCAAAATCCTTTGGGTGGGAGGTGATGCTACCCTTCCTGTGGATGCGTGAACATTTTTTTTGCACTGGTAAATCATGTGGGTTCCTGGCTGTTACACCTAGAGTACAGTTGTGTAATTCATGCTCGGCAGATTTTCGTTTTCACAGAACACATCGAGCAGAGATATTGCATCAAGTTCTGCCAAAAGCTTGGTGATACTCAAGCTCAAACCACCCAGAAGATTCAGCAGACCTTTGTTGATGATGCCATGGGCAAAACTCAGATCAAGGAGTGTTACAACCACTTCAAACATGACTGCACCTAAGTGGAGAGCAAGGCACGCTCAAGCAGGCCATCCACAAGCTGGAACAAGGAGCCAATTGAGAAGGTTCAGCAAATAATCATGGCAAACCATCGTAACAATCCAGGAAATTAGTCACAAAGTAGGAATATGTACATTCCATTTTAACAGAAGATTTCTGTATGCGGAGAGGGTTGGCGAAAAAAATCAAGTTGCATACTTTTACAACACACCTCATAATCCAAGCTTTCCTGGTCAAGAACAACACACCACTTGTTCAACAGACTCCCTACACTCCCAACTTGGCACTATGTGACTTCTGGCTCTTCCCCAAACTGAAAACTATGTGCAAAGACAAGTGATTTGAGTAATGAGAGGAAATTATGAGAAATGCGATGGCAGAGCTCCATAGCATTCAAGAGAAGGAGTTCCAGAGGTGTTACCAGCAGTAGCAGACCCGCTGGGAGAAGTTTGTGAACCCCAAAAGGGAGTATTTTGAAGGTGATTAAATAAAATCTGTGAAATGTACAAAATTGTTTTTTTTTTTTATACCCAAGGGTCAGATACTGTTTGACTGCACCTCGTACACAAACAATAAAAGGAATATTTCGGTAATAGGATATATGTATGAAGATTTTTTTCATGAGTGGACGGTTATGATGAATGTTAATTTGCAAGGGTTTCAATATTAATTAAATACAAGTACAAATTGGGTGGTATAATTTGTTTGTTGTTTACCAACAGAAGTTACTTGGTTGTAATTTTGAGTTGAAAAAGCAGAATGGCTTCAACTTGAATTGACTTCTGAAGAGAACACTGGCAAGCTGTGCAGAGTCATTTACTCCATTGAAACCAGAACTTGTGAATCATCATTATCATCATCACCATTTCTGTTCTGCATTTTGATTGGACACATCTGTCATACAAGATGTCCAGCCTATATCAGCATGAAAAACAGAGATGAATCATTATCATCAACATATGTTTGTCGTACATGATATCACATTTTTCTCAGGTTTTTGTTTTTTCTCTTGTCTCAACTGTAAGGCCTGTTACCTTGAATTCTGGCCATCATCACTCTTTATGAATATTCTTAACATAAAATTTAAATAAATTTCTTTTAATCTGAAATTATCATCCCATCATTTTATATGTAGACAATGTAACCGAAACTTGTGTTGACACAATAATGTATTATTGAATTCATAAACTTGATCAGTGAATGATCTGAGCTAGAAATGTTTATTGACACTATATAATTTGTTGACATTACTTGATATGAAGTAGTAGATATTAGATGTTATCACACTGAGTGAGATAAAGAACAATAGGATAACTTTGTGCATTAAATAATAATGATGTTGGTTATCTCATGTAGTGGTTATACATGTAGTGATGTTTTGAACTATCCATTTGTATTTGTTTAATATATATATATATATATCACCATCATTTAACATCCATGTTCCATGCTGGCATGGGTTGGCAGGATCCACTGAGTCCAAGAACTGCATTGTGCTTCATTATCTGTTTTGGAATGATTTCTGTAGCTGGATGCCCTTCCTAATGCCAACCACTTTACAGCATGTACTGGGTGTTTTTCATCGTTCCACTGGCACTTGTGCGGTCCCCATGCAGCTCACAGGACTATGAACCGTAGGGGTAAGGGTTCAATTATGAGAAGGAAACGGGAGATTCAAGCAGGTTCTTGTAGAGGATCTGCATGGCTACTTCCATTTAGTAGAAGGGGAGAGAGAGAGAGAAAATAAAAAGTGATCAGTAGGAGCTGCAACAGATAGATAATGGTTAGGTGGTGCCCAGGTGGCTCTATAAACCCAAAGTGAGTAGAAGTGGGTGGGTTATCTGCAAGATTGTATGGGAAGGAGATGAAGAATTGAAAAAGCTGATTGCTAAAATGGGTAGGGTTCAAGGGTGGAGGAACAATGAGCCATGCATTACAGAAGAGAATGGGTGGGGAGTGGCAGGAATAGTAACGATGACAGTTGACAAAGGAAGATGACATGGTTGGGTAGACTGCTGGGACTCAGGTGGAGGAAGGCAGGCATAATGCATGGGAGTGGGGTTTGGGTTACTCTAATTTGAGTGGAGAGTACAATAACACAGCACTTTCAAAACTCAGTTTCACTGATGAGGACCTCATATTGCCAAAGATCCTGGTTTTTGTCATCTCCAGGCTCAGGGTCCTGAAGTCAGCCTTCACTACTTTGTCCCTTGTCTTCCTGGGCCTCCCTCTTCCACAAGGTCCAGCCACATTAAGCATTTCTTTATACAGCTGTCCTCATCCATACACACCACATGTTCATATCAGCACAAACTTCTTTCTTGCATTCTACATCTGATTCCTCTCATGCCCAGCTTTTCACTCAGCATCTTTGTACTATGTTTTTCATGCACATCCAACAGAGCATGCTCACTTCATTTCTTTTCAGTCTTCTCAAGTCCTCTGCATTCAAGGCTCATGTCTCACTACCATGCAGCATTGCAATTCTAACACTAGCATCATACGATCAGCTCTTCACCCTTAGGGAAAATATTGCTATTGTCAGTAGTAATAGTAGCTCCCAGAACTTTCTCCAACCAGCTCTTACTGAAGCAACTATACTTTCAGAGCAATGACTTTCTTTGCTAATTACTTCTAGGCAACAAAAGCTATCAACTACTTCTGATGAACCATCTGAGCATGTAAGAGACTCAATTTCTGCTGTGCTCATACAACTTGCTCCAGTGCATTTATCACATATAAAACTTACATTCTCGGATAGTCTATCAGTGATTCCTCTACATCTTTTGTACGTCCATAGCTTACATCTAGTACAGCATATGGAGTTTAAACTTACTCCTTTTTCTGCATATCGACCAAGGCCATCTCCCTGGAGATGGTGTTTGTCCTTCAGCACCGCTTGACAACCAGTGTTGGTTTGTTTACGCCCCTGTAACTAGGCAGTTCAGCAAAAAAAAAACCAATAGAATAAGTACTAGGATTGATTTGTTCGACTAAACCCGGCAATCTTTCGGTATTAGCAGACGACGTCATTCACCTACCCTTATGACATAGATAAAGCGGCTAGGCTGAATGGCATCTACTATACCGAAATATTGCCCTAAATCCTTCACTGCAGTACCGCATCCAGTGACTGATACAAGTAAAGGATAAAAGATACGTATGCATGCACACACACTCACATATACATACTCGACCAACTTCCACGCAATTTCCGACAACCAAATTTTACTAAAATGGTATTGGTGACCTAAAGACTATAGCAGAAGACATTTTCCCAAGGTACCGCATAGTGAGGGCGAGCGAAGTGAACTTCATCACAGAAATGGTAATCAAAAATATTCCAGACTCTCTAGTGATTAGAGGTAAGTTCCTACCATATCATCAATGTGACTTCCGGTCTGTGACTGTCACTAAATATATAAACGGCGAAGATATATTTCTGTACGTTTATTTATACTGTTACTTAACTAATTAACTTCTATAATTATGAAATTGTTCATTCATTAACAGAAGAAGACAATGGAGATATCATGTAAAAAGTAGTTCTGCTAAATCTATCAACAATGTTCCCATCAAGTCTCTTCACTACATCTCTTATTATTTAAACTACATTCTTATGTAAGTAGCAGTCATTTATAGCCACATTTTTAAAATTACATTTTGACTTCACCTCCACCATTTATTGGTGAACACTATAAATTCAATACCGACCAACTACAACGAAAGCTTTCGAAGCTGCAAGTTTATCTAAATTATCGTTAATAACAACGTTTAACGTCAGACACCCGACAAATCAACTTCGTTCTCTAAATTACGATGTTTTGATTTTATAGTCAAATATAGTAAACATTAGTGTTTCTAGTTGTTTCCTAAAGTTGATAAAGAGACTTCATATAAAAGCATAACTAGTAGCTTATTAGGCTATCCCGTACTTCGAGGTCTCAGATATTAATATTTAAACGAAATATCTACGGATCGATAATTTTTTTTTGCCTTTGTGCATGCGCTAAAAATATGCAATCTTAAAATGAGCAAATTAATGGATTTTTAGACAAACACGTATTGAGTACTTTCTGCCGCTTAATTTTATTTCACTCTGGTATGATACTACCATCAGCTGTAGAAATTAGTTGTGACGTCACTGGTACCTAGCTGTATCGACGTTTGCCTTTCCCTTGGACAACATCGGTGGCGTGGAGAGGGGAGACTGGTATGCAATGGCGACTAATGGTCTTCTACAAACAACCTTGTCCGGTCTTGTGCCATGGAGGGGAATTTTCTAGGTGCAATCCCATGGTCATTCATGACCGAAGGGGATCTTTACCCTATATATATATAAGAAGAGGGTGCGTAGCGTTATATTAATAAGTAGTAAAATTTATAAGGTATGCAAACAAAAT
Organism: Octopus rubescens; assembly: GCA_027564515.1. Taxonomy (NCBI): domain Eukaryota; kingdom Metazoa; phylum Mollusca; class Cephalopoda; order Octopoda; family Octopodidae; genus Octopus; species Octopus rubescens. The sequence continues at coordinate 92,304 of JAOPUL010007306.1, forward strand.
CATACGCCTAGAACGCTGTATGGGACGATACACATACAATTAAAAAGTTGACAATCCTCATAGTAAAATGTATAAGGTAGGCAAACAGAGTGTTGTAACGGACAAAGCAGAAAAAAATTCACAAAATATAGAAATATCCCAATCCTCTTCAGTTGTCCAATATTGCAAGCCCATGGTGATGTCACCGACCAAGGATCGCTGGGAAATACCAATGGATGAAGGACAGACAAAAACAACGTGACAGAATGTAAACAAAATTCGTTTATGCCTGTCCTTTTTCCATTGCTATTTCCCAGCAACCCTCGGTCACTGACATCACCATGAGCTAGCAATATTGTTGTTAAAGATGTTAAATCGCTCTAACCCCTTGGACAACAACTGAAGAGGATTAGCATATTTATATTTTGTGCATTACCTACCTTATAAATTTTACTATGAGGATTGGCAACTTTTTAATTGTTTGTTTATCGTCCCATACAGCGTTCTTGTCACCAACCCTCACTTGTTTGCTTGGGCAAGTGTCTTCTACTATAGCCCCGAGCCGACTAAAGTGTGAGTGGATTTGGTTGACGGAAACTGAAAGATATATGTTGTATTTATATATATCTAAGTATGTGTGTCTGAGTTTGTGTCCCACCACCGCTTGACAACCAGCGTTGATGTGTTTACATCCCTGTAACTTAGCAGTTTGACAAAAGAGACCGATAGAATAAGTACCAGGCTTTTAAAAAAAAAGTCCTGGGGTCGATTCATTCAAATAAAAACTCTTCAAGGTTGTACCCCAGCATGACCACAGTCTAGTGACTGAAACAAAAAATAAAAGATATATATTTATTACAAATTCACAAGTAATATAGCCCCTATAAACTTTGTATATTCTTTTTGAAATGTGTGTCTGTCTGTGTGTATGTAACTGTCATCTTCAAATATGTACCCTCTACATAAAGTTGTGTACAGATCAGTTTGTTCAGGTGAATGTTTATGTCGACAGTTTATCAAAATTTAGATGTAATAAAATTTACACTTTTGAATTATTACTTTTTTAGAATGTGTATCTTATACTGTTTCTCTCTTATTTCAGAATATCAAATGACATTGGCTTAAGAGAGCTTTTTTTAAAACTTCAGATGCATCATCAACGTTATCTTTGAACGGCTAAAGGAATACACTATACAGAACAAATATAACCTTAGAATTACTGTGAAATATATTTCCTTTCAGTGGGATCATTAGCAACATTTCTCTGCTTCACAGCATGTAATGTTTAGACTTTAATTTTTCATTCTGTTAAACATGATTAAAAAACATTTGTAGCACCTTCTGATATTGACAAGGATCACAGGTGGCGGAAATATAGCAGCAGAAATATTTACTTGGACTACAATATATTAAAAAATATATATAATGTGGCAAGAGAAGAAAAATTTTGGAAAATGAATTTCATGAAAACAAGGTTAAATGTAAAACAGCCTAAAAAAGTTTATTATTGTGATAAGATTCTGAAAGAGATAGGGAAAACATCATACCACTGTAATATCTGTAAAAAGTCATTCTCTCAAAAATGTAACTTAATTAGCCACAAACGTATCCATACAGGAGAGAAGCCATATCACTGTGATATCTGTGGTAAAACATTCTCTATGAAAGGTAGCATAACTACTCATAAACGCATACATACAGGAGAAAAGCCATATCACTGTGATATTTGTGGTAAGTCATTCTCTGGAAATGGTGATTTAACTAAACACAAACGCATTCATACAGGAGAGAAGCCATATCATTGTGACACATGTGGTAAATCATTCTCTCAGACAAGTGAATTAACTACTCACAAACGCATTCATACAGGAGAGAAACCATATTGTTGTGATATCTGTGGTAAATCATTTTCTCAAAGTAGTGTGTTACCTATTCACCGACGCATTCATACAGGAGAAAAACCATATCACTGTCTTATCTGTGGTAAATCCTTCTCTCAAAGAGGCCATTTAGCTTCTCACAAACTTATTCATACAGGAGAGAAACCATATCGCTGTGATATCTGTGATAAATCATTCTCTATAATATTTCATTTAACTACTCACAAACGTATTCATACAGGTGAAAAGCCATATCGTTGTGACATCTGTGGTAAAACATTCTCAGCAAGATGTAATCTCACTACACACAAACGCACTCATACAGGGGAGAAGCCATATCACTGTGATATCTGTGGTAAATCATTCTCTCAAAGAAGTCACTTAACTACTCACATACATAGTCATACTAGATAGAAAGTATAATACACTCATGCATGGAAAAGCATTTTCTCAAAATAATGACTTCAACGTTAACTAAACCAAAATATATTCATGTTGGAGAGACACTATAAACCTGTGGTAAATCCTTCTCTTAGAAAAGTCACTTAACATGTTTGTATTCACATATAACTATATCCATATCAATTTCAAGTCATTCTGTGAAAGAAATATAATAAATGACCCAGGATCTTAAGTTTTGAACTTATTATCTTTTGTGAATATTGTCAGCCACCTGAAATCTCAGTAAAACTACCCCATAACTTATTCTCTTATCATTTGTATGTATAACATTTATCCAAAACTTGTAGAATTCACAAACTGTTTTTAATGTATGATAAATGTTGAACATTTCTCCAAACTGGTCTTCACTGTTTACTATTTTCTTTATAGAAATCGTTTGGTACTGAACACTTGGTGATATCAGAGATTGTATCTTGCAATGAATGTAATTTACACTAGAGGATAACTTGGTTTATTACTTGATAATGATGTTGGTTATTTAGTGAACATGTGATGTGGCTTGTTGGTTGATAGTGGCCAAATCAAAGGCATCATCATTTTAATGTCCACTTTTCCAAGCTTGCATGGGTCAGACAGTTTGTTGAAGTAGATTTTCTATGGTCAGATGCTCTTTATGTCACCAACTCTCACCTGTTTCCAAGCAAAGTAATATTTCTCCATGGCAGACATGTTTTAGCAAAATATTGGAAACAAACATCACTTGTATGATGGTGATGCTCATTTACAACTATCACATGATATCAGCACAAGAGTATATACACACACACACACACACATATATATATATATATACATACAATGGGCTTCTAGTTTCTGTCTACCAAATCCACACATAAGGTTTTCATCAGCCTGTGGCTATAGTAGAAAACATTTGCCAAAGGTGATGGGTAGTGGGACTGAACCCCAGATCACATGGTTGGGAAACAAACACACAGCCATGCCTACACCTAGCCAATGCCTTAAGGCCGTGTCAGGGAAATATATTTCCTATTCTTTGACACTGCTACATTGTGATATCTCGTGTAGTGTAAAAACCTACATGTATGATAGCTAGAACAAATAACACGGTTACATAAGCTGTATATAATGTGTTACATCATGTAGCAAAATAGACAACTACAGACATATTTTGGCTATATTTTTCATCTTTACCTCATTACTGGATCAACTAATCAAGGAAATTGCATTAAAGTTTTCCTATTCCAGTAAAGATTATCTTACCCACCCACCTCTCTCCCGTTACAATATTGACATGACATCCATTGTCTCTAAAGTAAACACTTGTAACCAACTACCTCCTTTATCACATGTAATGTGTTTCCTTTTCCTGTGACCATAAATACAGTTTCTGTAATATCAGTTCAACCTGAGAATTACACTCCTATTCCACACGTGTGGTTACCTGTCATTTGATCAACTCTGCACTGAAAAACCTCTTGGTTAACATATGTTGGATATTTTTTTCTGTATCCTCTAATATTTTCTATATTATTTCACACTATCAGATGACATTGACATAAAAAGCATGTCTTTTTTTGCTTTGTTTTTTTTCTAAAGATACATCTAAAATCTTAAGGAAGATGTTATGCTGAATATACAATTCTACTTATAAAATGAATCCATGTGCATAGTAACTGAAATATTTCACCTAAGTGATATTATTATCAACATTTCTTCTCGAGATAAGAGCATAGATGAGAGGTGATTAAAATCCAACAGATTGTCAGAAAGGAAATCTAAAAACAAAAAGGTATTTTTACATTGTAATAAGAGAAGAAAAATGATGAAAGATGAATTAAATGAGGTTAAATAGGAAACATAGTCTAAATGTGTTAATTTTTCTAAGCAGAATTTGAAATGAATAGGAAAAAATATCCTATCACTGTAATATCTATAAAAAAAATATTTTCTCCACCAAAAGTTATGTTAGTTCTCAAAAATGTATTGATAGACATGAGAAAAAATATTGCTGTAATATCTGTGGCAAATTATTCTCTTTAAGTAATAACTTAACTGCTCCTGTTTGCATTCATAAAGGAGAGAAACCATATCGCTCTGACATCTGTGGCAATTCATTCTCTTTAAATACTACTTTACACACAAACATATTCATACTGGTGAATATATGCTGTAAATCATTTTCTTCCAGGAATAACTTACACACAAACACATTCATACTGGAAACAAATCATGTCAATGTGATATCTGTAGTACATCATTTTATTGAAATGATCACTTAAACACATGGATTCATACAGGTGAGAAACCATATCACTGTAATATCTGTGATGAATCTTTTTTCTGATGGAATTAAACAAAACCATTCATACAAGATAAAAGCAATATGTTTGTGTTATGTGGTAAATCATTTCCTAAAAGTAGTTATTTATCTGCACACAAACACATTCAAGTTGGAGAGAGACCACACCAATGTGACATCTGTGGTGAATCATTTGCTATAAGTAGTTCTTTATCTAGGTACAGATATATTTATACTAGAGAGAAACCACATCGCATTGATATCTGTGGTATATCATTCTCTATAACATCTAACTTAACTGTTCACAAATACATTCAAAGTGGACAGAAACCATATCAGGAACGTCTGGTAAATTCTACTCTAAAATTGATCACTTAACTAAAGACAAATGTCATACAGGAGAGAAACCATATCACTGTGATATCTGCAGTAAATCTTTCTATCAGAATGATAGAACAAACTTATTCATACTGGTTCGTTCTGATTATGTAGCATCTTGGGTGTCTTCTGTTATAGCCTTGAGTCAACCAATGACATGAGTGGAACTGGGAGAGAGAAATGGTATGGAAGCCCATTGAATAAAGTCAATTTCACTTCATTGCATGAGATCAACTGAGAAGCAGTGTTGTAGTGTTTACATTCCTGCTGAACATTACATCTTGAAGTATTGTGGTTTGAAGATTAGTGGAATAAAAGAAAATCCCTTACTTAAAAGACAGCTACTGGTTGGTAACTGGAAGAGCATCCAGCCACAAAATGTTGCCTAGGTATCCGGCCAACCCATGCTAGCACAGGAAATGGAAACAGAAACAACTTATATACACACAACTAAAAAAATATTTCATGCTTCTTATCTACTCTATATTCTTTCATATATCTCTTGTATATTGTGGTTTAGACATTCCAACATAGACAAAATTCATAAACCACAAAGGAAGGAAGGCGATTTAATTGACAAATTCCTTCACCATCACACTACAGTTTCTGGTCTATTGTCTTCTCTCTCTTCCTATTCTATTTCTACTACAATGTCCACTCTCTGAACTAGCAAGTTGTATTTGGTTTTCACCCACCTATAGCTTGGCATTGGAATATCAATATACAAAACTACAATGCAGGTATTACTGAGTAAAAATGTTCAAATGAAGTTAAATTTGTCAAGAACAGGAGTTAAAACAGTGAGCAGCCGTGTCGAGAGTCAAAGCACTTGGAGTCCAGTGATGGTGCCACATAAAAAGCACTAGCACCGAGAATCCGGTGCCGGTGGCACATTAAAGCACCCAGCACCCACTGTAAAGTGGTTGGTGTTAAGAAGGGTATCCAGCCATAGAAACCAAGCCAAATCAAACTGGAACCTGGTACAGCCCTCCAGCTTGCCAGCTCTGGTCAAACCGTCCAACCCATGCCAGCATCGAAAATGGACGTTAAAGGATGATGATGAAAGCTATTAAAAGAGCTAAGTATAAAACTAAATTTTAACATTAATTTATCATCTCTATATAATAATAGCCAACATAAATATTGGTTAGTTAATTTCTTATGCTTGACATCATAAAGAGAGGGGAAGTAATGAGTAAAAGAACAATATACATACACAGTGAGAGAGGAGGAGGAGGAGGAGAGGGAGTAAATGACAGTAGTTACGAGAAGGGGTATATGTCATTCCTTTTCCAATTTTTTATGAAAAATGTCCTGCAATGGAGAAATATTACCTCACTTGGAAACAGGTGAAAGTTGCTAGGGCATCCAGCCATAAGAAAATCTGCCTCAAATTCTGTCTAAACCATGGGAAAGTAGACATTATAATGATGATGATGTTTTATTAGATAATTTTGAAGTAATGTAATAGTGATATCTTGCATGAAGAAGCCCAGTGTCTTCTGGATTATTTCAATTATCCATTATTATAGATGACCTAAACATGAAGTCTCAGTTTTACAGAACGTTTCTAAAACTGAGAGATGGCACAGTGGATTTGAGCAACCAGTTGCAGGTCAATGTCCTAATTCCTGGAGATTTATTGTCTTAACCTTTTCATTACTGTGTTTCTGACTAAATACAATGCCTTTGCTTCAATTTTGAAAATAATGAAGAATTAAGTAAAATAGCTGTTGTTATTATGCTAGTGCCTGGAGCTAAAATTAACAGATTTTAAATTAGATTATTTTAACAGGAAGTTTATATCATAGATTCAGATGTGGTATCAAAAGGCTCAAAAGCAAAATTATAGCATTACAAGGGTGCATCCACTTTTGATTTCACCCTTTGGCAAATCAAACTTTATAAAGGTTCTGAAAAAAAATTTAATAACGTTGAAATTGATTGACTCACAGGAATTGCAAAAATCTTTACTATATTAAATTTTAATATTTACTTTCAATTTTAGTTTAATTTCCCATCTTTTGGGCATATTCAACTGCTATATCTTGCAGTGAAGCCAATTGATAGTTTTACAGGAAACCTGTCATATGTATGTATGTACTTGTCTTGACACATGGTAGTTTTAAACGGACATCACCATCATATAAGTGTTGCCCTTCATTTCCAATCTTCTGTAAAAACAAGTCTAGCCTTGGAGAAATATTTACTTACTTGGAAATAGGTGAGGGTGGTCAACAAGGTCATCCGACTGTAGAAGATTCGCCTCGATGAATTCCATTTAACCAATCAAAGCATGGTAAAGTTGATGTTAAAACAATGATGATGAATAGTAAGAATTACATAGAATATTGTTAGTTTTCCATTTGCGTCTACAGAAGTAAATTACCAGAGCACTTGTCATTATATACACTTAACTATAAACTGTTTACATTTCTTGCCTCTAAGAAATGTTCCTGGTGTATTTAAATCAACACAAGACGTTTCATGTTACTTCACTTGAAAAGCTCCATTGATAAACAGTACTCAGCCATTGGTGAATGTGTCTATGTTTGCAATTAGAAAACCTGGTAATAGAATTGATAACTTAGTTACGACTATATTCTGGATTCAAATTCCAACAAAATGATTTTTATCTTACATAATTCTTGGCTTGATCAAATATATCGCAGTTTAGTGCTGGTTTAAGTTCAATTCTCAAAACAGCCATCAAAATTTCTTGCTTAGTACCAATGTTAGAAATTGATGTTTATTAATCAATCCTGGTAGAGTATGACAAATTGACAGAAGTATCAGAGTTCTGGTTGTTTGTTTGTATTCCTGCAACAGTTGATGCGATTTTCATTCACTTGGGTTTAATAATATGAGGTTAATTCATGCCCCACCACCACCACCGAGGTTGAGCCATACTCCACCACCAATATTTGTTATTCAGTATACTCAAGTAAAAACAATCGTTTCTATTGTTTTTAATACACCTTAAGAAAATTGATATTGTGGATCAAGAAATTCATTATGTAAATTTAGCTTTGTTCTTTAATAAAACTGAATTTACATAATGAATTCCTTGATCCTAACCACTATGTCAATCTTCTTAAGGTGTGGGATGAACTCACCCTAGTAGATCACTGATACTTACTTTCTATCATCCTATGGTTTGATAGTTTCAACCACCTACTCTCCTACAATAGACATGAAAGTTTAACTCTTTAGCATTCAGATTACTCTGTCAAATATAATACTTATTTATTCACATTGTTTTAAATTTATCATTCATTATCTCGTAGCTTCAAGATTTTGATCATGTGATTGTTTATTATTTTTAGAATGACATTGTAGGGTACATGTGAGAGGCCAGATCTGTTTGGCCTGAACATAAAATAAGTAAATTATTTGGGCCAGATATGGCCGGTTTAAATGTTAAAGGGTTAATGATATTTCTTCTGGATAGTTCTAGATTCAAATATTGCCAATGTTGACTTTGTCTTTTATCTCTCTGTGGTTGGGGACTGCGGTTAATGTAATCGACTTGCACCTTCCCACAACATTTCAAGCCTTTTGCCTATAGTAGAAAGAATATTATTTGTCTTTGAAGAAACTCTTAAGTAATTAATCTCCCTTTGATTTTTGCAATGGACTATGTTAACATTTGAAGCATTCTTATATCATATATTTTATCATTGATAAAATAGGTTATTTAATTTTTCAAATATTATACATAGTTTTTATTACTTAAAATAATTTAACATGGTTGTGTGGTAAGAAGTTTACTTCCCAGACATGTGGTTCTGGGTTCAGTCCCACTGTGTGGCACCTTGGGTAAGTATCTTCTGTTAAGGCCCTGGGTCAACTAAAGCCCTTGTGAGTTGATTTGGTAGATGGAAACTAAAAAAACGCCCCCTGTGTGTGTGTGTGTGTGTGTGTGTGTGTGTGTGTGTGTGTGTGTGTGTGTCTCTGTGTCTGTGTGTGTGTGTATATATTACTGTCTCCTTGTTTTGACATCATGTAATAGATGTAAACGGTTGTCACCATAAAGCAAGCAGTGCACTTCATTCCCAATATTCTGTGAAAACATATCTGATCATGGGGAAATATTGCCTTACTTAGAAACATGTGAGGGTTGGGTGAGTGAAAGGGCATGTGGCTGTAGAGAAGGGAGGTGTGGCCAACATCAACCTCCTCATATCTACCATCTATTCCATTTGAACCATTCAAGCATGGAAAAGTGGATGTAAAATGATGATAATGAACAAATCAATTTTATGAATGTACACATTGTGCAACCCCTCTTTTGAATTGATGCTAATAAACCTTGTGAATACCATATTATTTTACTGAGTGTCTGATTGAATTGGGGTGGGTATCACTGTAGGTTTATGGAAACAAAAGAATATACAAAGTCTTTAACCCTTTCATGCACAAATTATTTTCTTTAGTTAAAATTTTTTCTACACTCTTGACATTAACAGCAAAGTCAATTGGTTCCTAGGTGTCATGTGACTATAAATCCATTGTTTAAATTTGTTGTACAACAACCTAGTGCATGAAAGGGTGAATTTATTTATGTGAAATGAATAAATTTACTGAATATATAGTAAAGCCTCAGTTAGTCAATGTATGTGTAGGCCTAGACAATAGTTTTTGAGGAAGACCAGCTGTTGCCCATGCAGGTAAGTCTTCTCTCTTCATGCCACTGAATTTTACCCAAGGGAAAGCCTACCAACTTGGGCCAATGCAGTTTGGCATCAGTGATCAGTGCATCACAGGTTTTACTGATCCTTTAACAGCTCTATTAATCCACTGTCCTGGACATTTTATCGACCCTGAAATGATGTAAAGCAAAGTTGGCCATGACAGGATTTAAACTCAGCACATAAAGTCCAAGCAAATACTGTGAGGCATTCAAACCAATGCTCTCTGCCAATTTGCTGCCTAAGTGGCAAATTGGCAGAGAGCATTGGTTTGCACATCACACATTTATCTTATCAGCAGAAGTCACCAATCCTATAAAATCAATAAGAGGATCATTATCATTGAATGAAGCTGGGTTTTTTTTTAAAATTCTTATGTCTACCTTTTGAAATGCAAACATTTCAAGAACAAAAAATGCAATACTATTCACATGAAAGAAAAGCCTAAATGCTTTTTTCTTGTATTCATGTATTCAGTGTCTGAGCTCAGACGAACTCGGGTCAATTCATAGAATCCACCCCATTCCTTCCCATGGCAGCTTGGTGAGAAGAATCTTCACAAACTATGTACGTGGCCCAGTCGATGATGGAGTTGCCTTCGATCTTTCGATATTGGATGAAACCAGGGATGAGAGGATGGTCTGGGAGGCCCACCAGGTATTGGTTGAGAGCCTGTTTGAAGATGTCTGTATGGCAAGAGGTCATGTTTCTAAGACTTATTGAAAGGGAGTTGAACATTTTCGGCCCTCTTATGGCAAAAAAGTTTCTTCGAGAGTTCTGAATAGCAGCTGGAATGTGGTTAAAAACAGCAGGTATATTGCAAAGACGCCCTCTTTGTGCATTTCTTTGAAATGTGATCAAGTTTGAGAGATTCGGGACTTGCCTCTCAAGGATACGCCAAATCTAAATTGCTGCATAGCATTCACGTCTGCACTCAAGGGAGTAAAGCTTAACTTTCTTCAGTTGCTCCCAGTATGAGAGTCTGCGGACAGCCACGATTTACTCTGGAGTTTTTACAGCTGATAGTTAAAAGACTGTAATTGCTAACTTTTTTGTTATATGAGAATAATGTTTAAAATTTATAGGTTCAGTAATATTTATACACCAAGCCTATCCTTGAATTAGTTCAATGGCTTTAACTGACAAACTCCCTTTGTAACTAATTCCAGTTTGTAGCAGTTATTTTAAGAAGGTTTACTACCTTATTAACTCATGGTGTTCCTTTTTAAATAATTGCATGAATGAACTTTTGTTTATGACAGACAGTAATAAAAAATATTGTCTTTTTATGGTTCAGCTTATATCTATTATATTTCCCCTCTTTCAATATCAAAGGTAAATCATGTATCTTGAACCCAGTCTCATATAGCAGGCCTGTTGAAGTTGCACATTATTTGCAAGAATATATTCTTGATGACATTTGATCGCAAATTAATGTTATTATAATTAAGTTACAGTTTCAATACAATCTTAATATAGAAGTGTATGTTTGGTGGTTATCATAAAAGTTATTTTTATTGTTCAATAAAAGTTATTTTTATGGTTCAACTTGTGTAACTGAAGGTCATTGCAACATTTTGATTTGACATATCATTGCCAAAACTATTCTTATATGCGAGCTAAATATGATCACCACCACCTGAAACTTGAAGACAAGTTGGATATTAAAAACAGTTATGATATACAATATATAAATTTTGTAATGTTGCATTCTGAATAAGAAATAGAAAGTATTTGTTGAATAGTTTTTTTTAAATATCTTCTATCTTTTATCTTTTATTTGTTTCAGTAATCAAACTGCGGCCATGCTGGGGCACCACCTTGAACTTTTAGTCGAATGAATCGACCCCAGTACTTATTGTTTCAAATCTCTTTTGCTGAACTGCTAAGTTACATAAACTACTTGTGCCCAAAATTTGAAACTGATATTACAACCAATTTTAAGGTGGTGTGCTAGCAGAATCATAAGCATGCTGAACAAAATGCTTCATGGCATTTCTTCCAGTTTTACAGTCTGAGTTCAAGTTCCACCGAAATTGACTTTGCCTTTCATCCTTTTTGGGTTGATAAAATAAGTACCAGTTGAGCACTGGGGTCGATATAATTGTTTAGCCCTCTCCCCTAAAATATCAGGCCTTGTGCTATATAGTAGAAAGGATATTTCATCCAATTTTATCAATTGTTAAAATGAAATAATAGTAAATAAAATTCTCCTTCTGCATTATTATAAAGAGATTAATGGAATTTTCTTTGTATAAAGAGTTCTGGTTTTGGTTGAAAAAGTATAACAGAATTCTTTAGTGTTTTATAATGAAAAACAGTTTAACTATCAAACCAAGAAAATTACATGATAACAGAATTCTTTTCACTGTCTTCCATCAATTTTCATTCACTCACATGGATAGTAAAGTTTGATTATTTATATATTGGTGCAGTAATTGTTTAAATAGCTGGATATCCTTCATATCACTAAGGAATCAGAACTCGTTTGTTGGCCAATAAACCTGAGGTAAACTAACTTGAGAATTTTGTCCAGGAACTGAATATTATAGCTGTAGTATAAACCTTCTGTTTACTCATCAAAGTAAGCTTGAGTAGACAAATTCTATACTAATGAGATATAATAAGACTGAAACATGCCCATAGCTGTCACCCAACTGCCAACAAAGAACATATATTTTTTTCTAAGCATGAAAATTCAATTTTGCAGGGGAAATTGATTCGTTATTTCTCGAAATAAACTCCCCTTCTCTTTGAGAGGTACTAGCAATTACCACTAGGTTTTTGTTTTCTTTCTCCAACTAAGAGGTAAATTTCAATTTGTTAAGAATTATTTTGCATATGTCATTCAGTGCATCACCACCTGACTAAATTTGAATTTATGACTATGTGATCAGTACCCTGGCACCCTTACTCCAGTCACAGTACATACTTTATATAATTTTTAAAATGTACTTACAATAATTTTTGAACTAGAAATTTTAAAATCCGAAAAAGAAGTTTCAGCTTTCCTCCTAAAATGTAAAAACAAAACAATATATATATATCATTATCATCAACATCATCATTTAGCATTCATTTTCCATGCTGGCATGGGTTAGACGGTTTGACCGGAGACTGGCAAGCCAGGGAGCTGCACCAACCAGTCCGTTTTGGCATCGTTTCTACAGCTGGATGCCCTTCCTAACACCAACCACTCCAGAGAGTGTACCGGGTGCCTTTAACGTGTCACCGGCA
>JAOPUL010007308.1:72075-82309 GCA_027564515.1 Octopus rubescens
GGGAGGGAAATCTAAGTGTGTATGGTATTTAAAATCGCGTGTGTATACACATGCAAACACGCACAACAGAAATGGATCTTCGAGCCAATGATGAAACATCAACGTAATCGCCCGTTCTGCTAGAAATAACAGTCAAATTTCTTTCTAATCACAGCCCTATCGTTTTAAAAATGGAAATACACATTGGAGAAGGCAACAAAAAAAAAAAAGGGAAATAAAAATTAATAGAATGAATGATCACACCCAGATTGGGGGAAAAAACCCCTATGGTTAAATAATACTTGCATGGATATAGTAGCGTTCGGGGATCCCCGATAAAGCAGACCTATGATGAATGAACATAGCTAGCTATATCATCCATTTAAAAAAAAAAACCCTACCCTCTCCGAAATAATGTACACAGGAATCAACCAACGAATACTCCACCCAACTTTTTTTTATTAAGAGGGTTGTGATTCGAGGGAATTATTTGCTGCTATTTCTAGCAAGTCGATGGTGCGAGTAGAAGCTTCATCATTGGTTTTTCTATAGTTCCAGAGTGGAAATATGAGAATATATACCTGCCGACTAACGCCTGTTGTAATAAGGATAAAGAAAGGCGTGAGAGAAGTCTGTGGAGACGGACAGCAAGGCAGAGATGCGCAACAGGCTGCTGCTTTCTTTCCTATCCTCCTCCATAACAGCTGCTTGAAATATGAACCAAACGGAATTCTATTGCTTCCACGAAACACGATGATTAGATACAAGAAACTATATGATAATTAATATAAATATATATGTATATATATAAATAAATCGTGACTCAACCTAACCTTCTGAATAACGTGAACGTATATATATATATAGCGATGATGATAAAATAATTAAAACTTTAAACACTGTGTATGTAGAACGTGTTTGTCTATCGTGAATCACACTCTGGATAGACCTCATCCACATTACATATAAGTGTTCTTTCGATGAATATGCTCAGCAAATTTTCCTTACTAAAGGGCAGAGGAAAGAAATATAAAACAAAACAGAAACAAAATATGCCAACTTTTGTTAGAGTTCCCTCAATATGAAGAACACATTATCAACGTACGATAATGTACCAGAAGAAATATATTAGTTGTTAACGATTTAGCGGAGAAAAACTGGTAAGGGCAGTTAGATATCGAATATGGGATTAGCATGCCGTAATTATGAATTATTTTGGTAAATATACTTAAATGTTTAACGAGAATGTATATAAATAAAGTGATGCTTGTCAAAATACTTACCAGACGCCATTTTCACGCTGGCTCATAGCTTCGTGCTCCGCAGTAAATGGATCGTCAAGAATGCGGTACAACACGGTAAATAAATAAAAAAAATAAGTAAATAAAAATAAAAAAAGCAGCAACGGTCTGTTGTCGGTGAAAATAAATAATAATTTAATGAATTTCGAAAAAAGAAAAACAACTAATAGTTTTATGGACAAAAAAAAAAGTTCGCAAATTTCGTCAAGTTTTTATGTAATGAGAAAGACAAAAGGATTTTCTCAAAGTATTCTCGTCTCTAGACAGAATAAAACTTTTAACAAAGTACGAACTTTACAACATTGTAAAACATTGTTCATTCAATAAATAAATAAATACTTACATATTTATCTATTAAATGATAATTTAAATAAAAAAAGAATAAAGTTTGCATGTTTATTTTATATATTTATGTTTTTCAAATAATTTTTTCTCTTACTATTGCTTGATATTTTTCTGCGGACCTACGTTTGGCGGGAAAGCTGAATTTCTTACTTGCGTGTTAAAAAGTTTTGTATGTTGTTATGGATCCTCTAGCAAAACCCTCAATTCGATATGGACATAGTCCTGGCCATACTGATGTCTGCTATGACGATTCTGGAAGGTAAAAATCAAATATTTAACTTATAACTTAAATATTCTCTTTCCACGAGCTAAATCTGTTCATGTTGTTTCATTCTGTTAAGTCGCATCAGCTAGATTCATTACTATGTATCTTCTACGTGGTCGTTCGACCTCCTAGAAATAGCAGCTAATTCATCCTCAAACCACTGCTTATTGTCTTAAACTAGGAAAAATCACATTAGACAATGTAGTCTTACATAAAATTAAAAAGACGAGATGGTTGCAGCTGAAATCCTTTTGATCATTAGGTCTGCTCAACCAGCACTAAACAACAACTACTACTACTACTTATGGAGCTTCGGTCTGTTAAAAATGATAGCTCAGTAATATATCCCTCAAATTACACTCTACTGTCTTTAAAACGAAGGACACATCGGATAATGCAATCTTACATTTACTTTGCCTGACAAAGAGACGAGATAGTTGTAGTTGGGATATTTTGGATCATAAGTTTGTTCAATCAATTTTAATTTCGGTATAAACAACAACAACAATACCAGCTAAATATTAATTGTTGTCCTTAAAAAGAAGGACAGTTGATGTAGATCTTAATACACTATCTGGAATGCAAAACAAAAACAGGATGGTTTCTAGTTAGAACGCTTTTTAATCCTAAGTCTGCTCAATTAGGTCTGATGTGAGACTAAACAGCAACCATTACTGCCATATATTGTGTTCTTAAAAAGAAGGATACAGTTGATAATGGAGGTTCTAGATTTAACCCCTCCCCCACCTCCTTCAAAAACAGGATGGTCACAAAATCTCATTTGATCATAGGTCTGCTAGATCAGTTGCAACCAAATCTTCAATTAACACAATGCTGGCTTAATAATGTATGTAGTCTTCGATGCACTACTTGAAAAAAAAAAAGAAAAGTTAGGATGGTCACATCTGGAATTCATTCGATCACAGATCTGCTTGATCAGGATTGACAAGGGGAAGGGACACAATAATTGGTAATAACCGTTTATTTTGGCAATCTTACGGTTTAACCAGCAGGGCTGTCACTTTTTGATCAGCTGGTATCAGCTGATTACTTTTGTTTCCTTGACGTAGAAAGCGACATTTGCTTGGAACTTAGAGTAGAAACTGAAAGCTGTATGTAGTTATGTATGTACATATACATGGAAACTAGTGGGTGTACGTGTGTGCGCACACGCCTTGTTCAGCTGTATGTATTTGTAATCAGTCACAAACACACATGTACATCCATTATCTTTCATATACACGTACATACATAAATACATAAGCACAGGGCCGGATTTAAACTATGGGGGGCCCGGGGCACTTCAAGTTCGGGGGCCCCTCATACGCAAGAATTAAAATCTTGGAAAATTATTGGCGTCGGTAACGTGGAGAAATCTATGGTTATTTATCATTAAAGAGAATCCATTACATTTTTTAAGACATCAAGATATGTTTGTATATTGAAAGAGAGCCACTTCATGCAAGATTGTTGGGAGCTGGGGCCTCACTATATTGAATGCTCCATACCCTTCATAGCAGGGGGCCCCCGATATCAAGGGTGGCCCGGAGCGAAGGGTGCATTCGCCCCCCCCCCCATATAAATCCGGCCCTGCATATGCATACATCTTTTTTGTATGTATGTGTGCGTGTGTGTGAGTGATACGACGCCGTCTACACGTCAAGAAAACGAAAGTAAATAACTAAAAAAGTTTACGGACATTACCGAAGATTTGCTGATTAAAACGAAAGAATGCCAAGCAGGACAAAGTTTATTACACGTTAAATGATGATGGTGGCGGCAGTGATGATGATGTCTAAGATCTTAGTGGATAGCTGAGTCAGTAGGGTAATAACTAGACTACCAGCTGAGAGATCAACAGTTCATACCTTATTACTGGCACTGCATTGTACCTGTGGCTGAGTCCATCTAGCTGTAAATAGATACTACCCGTTGCAAATGAATGATTAAATGACCCAACCAAGATGCTTTTACAAGGTCACTCAGCCTGCTAGAAAAAATAGCTAAATCTCCCTCATATCACACCCTACCTTCATATCATGAGAGCTGCAACACTGACCAAGAGAAATTATTTTGTTAGTTAAAATGTGAAACACAGGAGTCCAAAGCATTAGTGATGGTCAGTGTCAACACATGGTTCATACAATAGAATATATTAATTTGTTATGAAGTAAAATAATATATTACCTTTTCATTACTATATTTCTATTGAAAACATTACTTTCATTTTAATTAATTTCGAAAATAATGATATATTTAGTAAAATAACTTCGTCATTATTAAGCTGGTGTTTCGAACCAAAATTAACATGAGCTTTTGAAGGAAAGGTTTAATATAAAAATCACCTTGGTAATGTTTGCTCATGAAGGGCACTGGTGTTGGTGCCATTTAAAAAGCACTGGTACTGGTGCCACGTAAAAAAAACACGCGGTGCACTCTGTAAATTGGTTGGCATTAGGAAGGGCATCCAGCTGTAGAAACCAAGCCAAAACAGACTATGGAACCTGGTGCAGCCCCTGGCCTTGCCAACTCCTGTCAAGGTGTCCAACCTGTGCCAGCATGGAAAACAGATGTTAAATGTTGATGATGATGTCATAAATAAAATAAATATCTTTCTTTTAATAAAATTTCAATTATGAAATAGAAGCAGTTCTATGGTAAAAACTTGATTAATATAATATACTTAATGCTGTTTCCATTGTATAATTCAAATTTTATTTTGCTTATGCAGTGCCTAGGCATACCAGCATATATGTCAGACTAGCCTGATTCAATTTCATTTTGGAAGTGACACGATTGTGACAAGAGTTAAGTGACATTGAGAAGCCACAACCCTGGTGAAATATGAAATACTTATTTGTCGCACTCGCGGTCACTTCTGGGGCGATTTCATTTCGCCAAGCTCTGGCGTGTATCATACTACTTAACACAATACATCTATAAAGGGATTTTCCTGGATGAAAACAGCAGCTTCTGATGTTTCACTACACACACACACACACATACACATTAAATATGTTACATTAATAGTCTTTGTTTAATATATACTTTCATATTTTAAATGTATCCAACATTGTACTGTACTCCTAGTAAAAACACTTGACTCTTGCAATATGAGTACACCTAACTGTAATCAAGAGAAACAGTTTACTTGCGTAAATAGCTGAAGTACAATGTAATAAGGAAGTAGCATTAGCTTGCTGTTGAGCTCAGATTCTCTAATGGTGTAATGGTGATTTCTGAAATAAACTCACATGAAGGAGTTGAGTGTCTCTAAACATCTTGAAAATTAGGGTAAGTTAGAGTACACTGTGACAATGAAGACATTGGATATAAATAGAAGTTGTTGGCAGCAACTCATACTCCACTGGTTTATATAATATTGGTTTCAAATTCTGGCACAAGGCCAGCAATTTCAAGAAAGGGATGAAGTCGATTACATCGACCCCCAGTGCTCAACTGGTACTTACTTTATCGACCCTGAAAGGATGAAAGGTAAAGTTGACCTCAGCGGAATTTGAACTCAGAACATATAAAGACAGACGAAATGCCAGTAAGCCTTTTACCTGGCGTGCTAATGATTCTGCCAGCTCGCAGCCTTACTGGTTTACATAATATTGGAAGTAGAATAGCCTTTGTCACAGATTTTAATTGAAATTTAACTAATAAAATTCCAATTAGCATCTTTTTTTTTTTTTTTTGGTATCAGTAATTGGGCTGTGACCATGCTGGAGCACTGCTTTTGAGGGTTTTAATTCATTATATTTATCTCAATACTTTGTTTTATTTAGTACTTATTTTATCAACCTTGTAAGGTGTAATGGCAAAGTAAGCATAAGTATAAAGGGACATAATCAGAACATAACTAAATATCACACATTTTTGTTCCACGCATCAAGTCTAACACCCCATGGTCATAATACACACACACACAGACCTGAAAGCTTCTACACATTTTCTGTTTGCCAATTTCCAGTCACAATTCAACAGTCAATCTGTGGCTATTACAGAAGACATTGTTCAAGGTGCTAAACAGCAGGACTGAATCCAGAACTATTTGACTGCGAACGCTACACCCATCATATACAACTAACATTAAAAAAAGGCTCACTTAAATCACATTAAACTAAGAAGAAAAAAGAAAAGAATAAATACACAAAATTACATTAATCTTGATGGATAGAATTTCAGATAATGAAACATTCCTTGTGTTGATCCATTTAGCTAAAGGCAAACAGAACACTCACCTGCCATCCTTTGTCAGCTGTTCGATAATATGGATAATTTTTTGTGATATATGCATAAATTCCACTCAATGTAAGTTGTTTGTCTGGAGCAGAAGATATAGCTTGAACTATGAGTTGGGCATATGAATATGGTGGTTTTGATTCATCCTTAGGGCTTTCTCCAGAGAGTTGTGGGCCATCTTTTTCATCTTTTGCATGTGCAGCATAAACTGCTTCACCAAGATCTGGCACAAGACGATGACTTGAACCACCCCGAGGGCTGTTTGGACAAGAATTTGCCGCACTGTAACAAAATATTTTGTAAACATTAGTCTTTATTCAAATATATATATATATAATGTACAGTACAAAACAATATTAAACAAAAAGAATAATTTATTCCATTAATATTTCTTTTGATTTCAGAGGTTATTTTGTCATTGTCTAAAACACTTGAGTAAAAAACAATTTTCAAAACTTATTCAATTCTTTTTTAAAATTTTTCCTGTCTTTTTTTTTAACGGAAAAATTATCTTGAGTTCAAAAAGAACATAAGTTCCAAAAGACACTTGGATACAGAACTGTTAAAATAATTACTTGAATAAACTAATGCTACACTCCAAATATTTTGAGGTTTGACCTATGAAAACTAAAATTTTAATATCGGTTTCTGGACAGAGATTTTATTTCAAAAGGTCATAAATAAATATATATAATTAAATGAATAAATAAAGTCAGGAGACATATTTATCTCATACTCTCTGTATCACTAATATACTTTTGAAAAAAATCATAAACCAATGTTTGATAAGTAAATATGCAAGTATTTCATTCATTAATCACCCCCATTCCATTTAATAACGGACTCTAATTTAGTCACAAGGCCAGCAATTTTAAAGGAAGGGAGTTAGTCAATATCATCGCCCCCAGTACAAGACTGGTATTTTACTTTATCGAAACAGGAAGGGCGAAAGCCAAAGTCAACCTCGGTGGAGTCTGAATGCAGCATTTTGTCCGGCGTGCTAACGGCTCTGCCAGCTCATTGCCGTATTCCATTTATTAATAATATTTCTTTGTAATTTTAGCACAAGGCCAGCAATTTTGAGTAGAGGGAGTAAATCAATGACATTGACAACCGCCCCACCCCTCCTCCTTACTTGACTGGTACTTTATTTTATCAACTCTGGCAGCATGAAAGGTAAAGATGACATCAAAGAGATTTGAACTCTGAATTGGCACTTAATATTGATTTCAAATTTTGGCACAAGGCCAGCCATTTCAAGGGAGGAGGGTAAGTTGATTACATTGACCCCCTAGTGTTCAACTGGCATCTCACCCACCCATCCGCCACCCCCAAGACAGACAGACAGACATCTCGTCTCTTCTCTCATTTTTGTTGTTGTTGTTGTTGTTGTTTTTTCGCCCCTCCCCCCAAATCTCTCTTCAATACATGTCACGAAATGAATGTGTATTTCACATTTCACACCCGTAAAACAACTTCCATGACGTCGGAGGTGGGTGTGGGTAGGTAGGACAGGGAAGGTGTGTGTTTTTTTTTTTTTTGTGGTGGTGGTGGGTTCTTCACCCACCCAACCTCCAGGGTGTCATGGTATGAAGGGGGCTGGAGAGGTGGGACGGTTAGTGGCCTTAAAACTCAGCATCAGAACCCCTCCACACCCACCCCAATCTGGGCAAGTGGAGGCGCGTGGCTTAGTGGTTAGGGTGTTACACTCATGATCGTAAGTTTGTGGTTTCGATTCCTGGACTGGGCAACGTGTTGTGTTCTTGAGTAAAACACTTCATTTCACTCAGCTGGCAAAAATGAGTAATCCTGCGATGGACTAGCGTCCTGTCAAGGTACGGTGTATACACGCCACGGAAACCAGCTCCATGAGTCCGTATGACTCAGGGAAGGACCTTTATATATTTTTATATATACATATATAAAAAAAAATAAGTACTGGGGTCGATTCATTCGGCTAGAAATTGGAGGCGGTGCCCCAGCATGGCCGCAGTCTGATGACTGAAACAAGTAAAGGATAAAGGATAAACATTTCCCCAAATATTATTCCCACGTTTTCATCACTGATCAATGTTTATATAAGCCAAATCAAATCATGATACAGAAGGCTGTTTAAAAGCCATTACATTTGAAAAATCTTTAGAAAAGGTCTGAGGCCCTCAAAGAATCCACCTTTGGCTGATCTCTGCTTTACAGGCACATGTATATATATACAGACATACGCACACACAGGCACACACATACTCACACAGTGAACACCTTAGTGACCACCTGTGGCTGATCTCTGTCCTACACACACATACAGACACACACGCACAGATAACACTTCAGTGACCCACCTATTACTGATCCCTGCCTTACAAATACAGACACACACACACATTTATATATACAGGCATACACACATATATCTTAGTGATCCAATTGATGTTGATCCATGCTTTACAAATACATACGCACGTACACACATGCACAAATACAAGCATATACACATATATAATATATACCAAACACCAAGTCTCTCGCTAGGCACAGACTTTTGAGAGAAATACCAACAGGAATAAGACCTTCATATAGAGACAAGGTCCTACCCTTCTAGTATTATTTTGCAGTTGCAATTATAATATTTCATATAAGAAGAGCATTGTAGCTTGTTTGAAAATAAGTAAAATAGTAAAAATAGTAAAGATAGAGAGCTTCTTACAACATAATAACCTTTATATATTTTGGGTAGAAACGCCCTTCATCATCATAAGTAAATAGTCAAGAAATGTCAGTCTATTATATAGGGAAACATTGAACAAAACCAGAAACAAAACAGAAATAATCTCACAAAGGAAGTCCACCTGGGTTCAAACAACAACAACAGCATCAGCAGTAATTACAGGGTATTCAGGCTAAATTTGACAGTTTGCATAAAAGGAAAACAAAAAACAATATCCCAACCAATAATAAAGGTATTTTTAAAATATCAACTACGTGATGGCAGGGAGGTAACAGTTTACCCAAAGTAGCCACCCTCAGTTTTTTCCACGGCCTGAAGACGGCTCTGGTACCTGGTGCATGTGTTCTTCACTGTGTTCCAAGGAAGATCTGCAAACACCTACTTGATCTTGGTCACCAGCTTGGCCTTGGTGTTGCAAGCAGAGTGGTTGGTGTCTTTCTGAACTGCACTCCACACATAATAATCCATAAGATTACAATCAGGGAAATTAGGAGGCCAGAAATTGGGACTGATGAAGTCGTAGAAATTCTCTGACAACCATTTCTGGAAGGATGGCAAGGAGCTGAATCCTGCTGCCACACATATGGCCTTCCAACAGCAACCATCGCCAGCCAGGTTTTGACCACAGTCTCCAGCAGCTTCACATAGCCGTTTAAGAGTCCACTGTTAACCTGTGACGACATAGCCGTTTGAATCCAACCTGCTTCCACCATTCTAAAGGTCTGTGGAATACTCGGCCACTTAGACGTTAATCCAGGAGGAGTTAATTCAAGAGGAGGTATTTCAGTTGAATACGAATCGTCCAAACCGACGGAGCTACACAAACATGTGCAATCCTGATCAGATCCATTTGCGATACATCATATAGATGGTATGGGTAAGGAATCTGACACAAGTGAGGGTTTTGATCAACTTAGATCAATCGAAAGCTTCCGATGGGGTCGACGACCAATACTTGGCGGCTGTCCTCATCGCTACCAGTTTTAATCCCGTCTTTAGAGGCTATGTCACCGCAATGTACAATCACAGTTGCTCAGTGATTAGGGTGACTGGCCACCTACCATTCAGTATCATGCGCTCAGTCTGTCAAAGTTGATCCCTCTCGTGTCCGTATATACTGGCTCTAGAGTCAGTACTGTGAAATCTAGAAACATTGAAGGGTATCTAGCGCGAATTAGGACGAGAAAGATCTGTTCGAGACGGGTTAACAGGAGTCAAAATCAAACAGGGAAAGTCGGTGCGTCTGCATTTCGACTCCTGAAAAGGTAAGTCCATGCCATTCAACAGTATCGTGAGCGGAACGGTTAAATTGCTTGGTGTCTGGTTTGGTCAAGATCTCCAAAATGAGAAGAACTGGGACGAGGTGATGGG
>JAOPUL010007375.1:8510-19170 GCA_027564515.1 Octopus rubescens
GGTTTGGTTGTGGGGCAAACATTTCACTGAAAGAGGGTGGGTGGGTTTGCAGTTCCGGTTATCGTAAAGTGTTTCTCCACATAAAACAAAACAATAAGAAAATAATGAAACACGGATGCGCTGGAATAGCTCCACACAAACGAATACCCTGACCGACTTATCGTGTTCAGTTTGGTCTGGAGAATAATATTCTGTATACATACTGCTTCTATTTGTAATAGATCATTTTTGGCAAACTTTTTGCCAATTGCCATATATATATATATATATATATGTGTGTGTATGTGTGTGTGTGTGTGTGTGTGTGTGTGTGCGTGTGTGTGTGTGTTGTGTGTGTATGTATGTATAGTTACATTAAACGCAGTCAAGTCTTCAAGCCGTTCATAGTTGATTGAATTACCATGTATGGGCTCCTTCCTTAGCAGCTTGTGTCTGTATGTTGCTCTCTTTTGTATTTTATTTTCTGAGTGTGGAGGATAGGATAGTGTCCATGGCCCTCACAGGCCCTCTTGGACTAGTGAGAGTGATGTTATTCCTCTTACCCCTCTGTAAAATCAAACCCTGTGCGGTAGAGATACGAGCAGGGTGGGAATTTCAGGGGGCCTAATTTCTGGGAAGGAAGGAGTGGATATAGTGATTTGCGCTGATCTTAGGAGAGTTACACACAGTTGGGATATGTGGATTGGATATGCCTGAGTAGAGGTGCTATGAACTCAGCAAGATCCGAGAAACAGGGACTCTTGTAGTAGTATCAGTAGAAAATGCTGATAGAGGAGACAGGGCGCTGCGCTTTTGGGCAAGAGGGTGGTGGTCCTTTTCTGTATGTAGGGTCGGCTATCTGCATTGTAACCTTGTAATTTCTAAGCATGTACAGACAATGATATATGTGTTGATTCTGTCTCAGGTCATAAACTTATCTTCTGATGCCCTTATGAACGGAATAAACCTTGCGTTTTCTATTTCTGGCCCTCTTTCAAACTAAAAGAGCTTTAGTGTTTAGTCAAAAATTAAAAAAAATTAAAAACAAAAATAAAATAGAAAATATTCTTTACAAATACATGACAAGAATCAAAACAAAAACAAAAAAATAACATAGGGTAATATTTTTTTTAATCGATTACTCTATAGTTCGTTTTCCTCCATGTCTGAGATATAGTCACGTGACAGACGAAGTGACTCCATTTGTGAAAAGTGTCATTCGAGTTAATGCCTAAATCCACGCCACTCTGGAGTAGGCGATATGATGCAAAAAAAAAACAACAACAACAATAAAAACAATAAAAACAATGAGAATCTAGTATTAACAGACTCTCCTGCAGAACTAAAATTCAGTTGACAATTTTACCCAACCCATTACTTCAGGACAGGCTACTGCCTTAACGAATAACAAGGAATGGGTAAATGGGTAAATGAAATGGGTGAAAAACAACAACAAAAACAAAAAACAAAAACAATAACTCATAAAGTCTATCTTCTTCTTCTTCTTCTTCTTCTTCTTCTTCTTCTTCTTCTTCTTCTTCTTCTTCTGGTAATGTCGCCTTCGGCGGAGGCCCCTGTACCATATGGGAGAAATCCCTATTATTATTATTATTATTATTATTATTATTATTATTATTTGTAGTAGTAGTAGTAGTAGTAGTAGTAGTAGTAGTAGTAGCATAAAGATGTCGCACAGTACCGAATATTGAGATGTTGTAGATGATATTGTGTGAACCGGTGGGGGCGAAGGTTGAACTGTCTGTTAAGAAACAACAAATACCTGAGACAGAGAGTACTTTACGCAGTATGCGTGCAGTTCCAAGTAACGCCAATGTTTGCAATACACCAAGATAATAGGGTATTTCTAACCTGTGCAGATGCTTCTCTAGCTTCTGTGGTATTTAGCCCAATGCTCCGATGACTATAGAGACAAATTTATGCTTGAATTCTCACAGCTGCCACATCTTGGCAATCTCGATTTTTGGGTCCCCATATTTTGTACCTTTTCTCCTTCTTTCATGATAAAATTTTGATCTCATGGCACTGCCACATCGATTATTACGCACCTGTTTTGCCCCTGCTGAAATTTACTCTATCTGGCTTTCACTGCTCTAGCAGCTTATCTGTCAGGATGTCAAAGTCCCAGAGGATCTTTGCCTTTCCGTTTTCGTCGATTATGTTTTCCAGTGTATATTGGTACCACGCGCCCATTACCTAACATCCTTACTACCGGCATAGTAGCCAGTGCAGGTTTTGGGCTACCTTCTCGCGTTTGGGCTTGTACTCATTCTTTGCAAGACGTTCCCAAGCAATACAATGTGATTCACTCTTTCGACATTGTTCCCAAATATTCTTTGTACTTATGTGGTAAATATCTCTTTTCATTGAGTTGGTATTCGATGCCGGGTCCTGAGCAGCGATGTTTAGGATTTCAGTCGTCTATTTAGGTCACCATTGCTGAGCCACCTCCATGATGATTCCTGGTATTTTCAGTTGTTTGCTTCACAGTGGAACATACCATGTAAGTCCATGCGCAGTAGTGTTTCTTCTCACTCGTTAGCTATCCGTGATTGAAACCATTAGCACTCTCAGGTCCATTGTTGGTAGCTCCTTCTGCATTAGCAGAAGGAGCTACCAACAATTAGCAGCATACTGTAGCAGATAACCAAATACTCTGTCAAGATTCGTCTTTCACTGTCGATGGACTCCCGTACGCTAATCAGGCCATGTCTATTTTTTATACCTCCTCATGTACATCCTGTGTACTTTCGCCTTAGGGTGGAGTTGCACCATGCATTGTCATCGTCTTTCGGGTAGTGCGATCGCGTTTTCAATCACCGCTCGTTTCCATTTCAGAATTGGTGCACTATAGTGGACTACAGCAACAACCCATAATTTTATAGCAGTCACAGGTACCTTGCACTGGATTTTGACATCAAGTTAAGTTTGAGGCGCTTCAAATATGTAGTGGTGAACCCGTCTTTCATTTCTCTTTGTAAGATATTGTTTAGCCCAAGAATCGGTAATTGCCAATATCAATGCAATTTGACCGATCCTTCACCAGCAATGTTGTCTTCCCCTTAATAATCAAATTCCGGAATATACCACGCTGTAGGCAATTGTCTAATTGCAAACAAATTCGTTTGTGTGTTGACCTAAATCACTTGAGCCAGTAGCCCTTGTTTCCACCTGGTCCTGCGCACTCCAAATTGGCATATTTGATAACTGTGTAAATACTACTACTACTACTACTACTACTACTACTACTACTACTACTACTACTACTACTACTACTATTATTATTATTATTATTATTATTATTATTTTATGTTTGACTTTTGCATTTGTATTTGTATAATATTACTCCAAATCTCACCCGGAAACTTCAAGAGAGAGAATTTCAAGTTCCTGTTATGACTAAGGTGTCGTATATTTGGTTTTGCATAAAGTATTGTTCTGGAAAATGTTTAAGAGGACCTGATACGATTAATATAAGTGTGTTTTGAAATTTGAAATTACATATACAGTATTTTACGTAGGATATATGCAGAGTCCCCTGAGCATTATTGTTTTGAATTTCTGACATATTTGGGTTTCCTGGAATGTGAGTCGAGTAACAATCAGCCCCTTTTGCTATCATTCCTAGGACACCTATGACAACAGATATCGTTTTAGTCTTGAGGTTCCACATTTTACCAATCTCTATTTAAAGATCTTTATAATTTCCCCTCTTTTGGTAGGTCTTGACAGATACATTTTTGTCGATTGAGACAGTCATATCGATAAGGAGGCTTTATTTCTGTCGGTAGTACTTTAAAATAATGCCTGGCCTATTCGCAGATATCCTTCTGTCGGTTTGAAAAGGAAAATTATATACTATGCTGCTCAATCATGCCTGGTGAGATATTCTGTAGGCGCAAGAAGACTTCACAGGGAGACACCATGATCGATGGTTTCATTTTGTTGTTTACATACACGACATATTGGGCTACTGCCGTTCTTTAATGTTTTGCCCTGCTAGTTCCTTGTAGGTAGACGTTGGTTTTAGGCTGCTATGATGAACCCTTCTGGCTCTGATTTTAAGCCAGACATAACTAACCATTGTTGGGTAAGGGCTTCGTAAACATCGGCACCATTAGCTCCCTTTGTGCATTTGCCATTGAGAGGTTCTTCTTGCCATTTATCAGCAAGAATATCATATCTAAGGCAGCAGTTTTAGCACGGGTTTACATGCGCTTAGCTTTTTTCTACGCTTGATTCCAGTATATCTAGTTCTGCGATTTGTTGTGTTTGGAATACATTTAGATATTTCTTTGCCTGGTTTGTTACTAAGTATGATGTTTTCTTGCGTTCTTGCTTTAATACAATTGTCAACATTCAGTCGTCAGAGCTTTTGACGTAGGTGTTTAGGCCAATTGTGGCAGTCGTCATTACTATTTCCAGTTGTAGAAGTTCACGCCCACCCTCTTTTTCTTGGCAGGTAGAGTCGTTCTACATCCGCCTTAGGTTGGTGCATTTTATGCATTGTCATCGTTTTCCGAATTTTTCTGTCAAGATTATATATTTCAGTAACTGACCAGTTTATGATATTGAAACTGTAAGTCACGACCGGTATGGCTAAAGTATTGATCGCTTCAATCCTGTTTCTTACATTCAGCTCTGTCCTGAGTATTGTCCTCACCCTGCGATAACATTATTTTCTGATCTTTTTCCCTCATCATTGAATGCTTGATTCCATCACCGTCAAATACACATAGGTATTTGTAGCTTTCTGCTGGTTCTAACTCCTTTATGTCCTTCTGTTGGTCTAGGTTAACGCTGGGTGTTTCACTCATTTTCCCTTTGATGAAGGTAGCTTTTGTACATTTATCAAGGCCAAATTGCATTCTGATGCCATCACTAATTTGTTTAACAATTGCTAGTAAGCCTGTAATTGTTGGTCATTTTTTTGCAAAGAGCTTTAAATCATCCATGTAAAAGAGGTGATTTATATTGTTGTCAAACATTTTATAGCCATATTGTACATCATAGAGAAATTTCGAGAGTGGTATTAAGGCTAGACAAAAGAGGAGTGGTGATAGAGAGTTGCCCTGGAAAATGCCACATGAAGATCTTATATCTCCAGCGTTTAGAGATTCATTTTCACTTTTCAAAGTCAGTGTGGTTCTCCATGAGCTCATACTCACAGATAAACAGTTTTGCAGAGTAGGTGCTATTTTGAAGATTTCTAAACATCTGTTAATCCAGCTATGTGGTAGACTATCAATGGCTTTTTTATAGTCTATCCAGGCTATCGACAAGTTCTTGTGTTGTTTGTGACATACTTCCAAGATCACCTTATTGATGAGTAGCTGATCTTTACAACCATAGGACCCAAGTTTACATCCTTTTTGCTCATTAGGGAAGACGCCACTTTCTATTAGAAACCTGTATGTGTATTCAGTCAAGACAGATGTTAGCATTTTATACATTGTTGTTAGGCAGGTTATGGGTCTATAATTTATGGATTGTTTATTTCTCCATTTTCTGGTAGTAGGAATGTAATACCATTAACTAGCCAAGATGGAATCGTACTAGGTTGTTGCAGAACATCATTGTAAAGTTTCGTTAGCAATTTATGGCTCTCTGGGAAAGCATTCAGCCAGAATTAGGGTATTTTATCCTTTCCTGGAGACTTCCATTTGCTTGACTTTCCGAGAGCAAATCTTACATCTTCTATCTTGATATCCTCCCACTTTTGCTCTTCTAAGGAGTCTAAATCAGTAGATATTCTATCAATCCAAGTGGCCTTTTATTGTGTGCTTTTCCTTCTGCCCAACTTTTATTCCAAACTTCCTGGACTTCTTCTTTTGGTGGGACCGACTTTACTGCAATTGTTCTTTTTCTTATCCTCCTGTAAACATATTTTGGGTTATTTTTGAACATGGTGTTGTCCTTGAAGAATATGAGGCGCTTTTCATACATTGCTATGCGGACAGATTTAGCCCATACCTTGTCTATGGAGGTGTTAATGTCAAGTATTGTTTTCATATTGTATTTTTTCTTTACCCTTCGGAGTTTTGTTGGTTTGATATTCTTGTAAACATTATGGTTTTTTAAACATTTTATGTCTGATCTAAGTACCTGAATTTGGTGTTGAATACGCTCTTGCCATATAGGCTTTTTGTGGGTCTGGTTTCTAATCTTTTCACCACATAGAATCATTGAGATTTTTGCGGATGAATAGTACAGGTGATTGCGGTCTGTAATATCAACATTATTAGCTGAAATTATAACCTAAAGTGCAAGGCGGATTTTACCAATTAATTTCAGGTTTTGATTAGAGTTGCGAATTTTTGGGAGAGTGTCACGCTCATCCAAACTGATTTCTTTAGTTTTCAGCCATTCAAACATAATTTGAT
This sequence comes from Octopus rubescens, assembly GCA_027564515.1. Lineage (NCBI taxonomy): Eukaryota > Metazoa > Mollusca > Cephalopoda > Octopoda > Octopodidae > Octopus > Octopus rubescens. Next base: position 14,891 of record JAOPUL010007375.1, read on the forward strand.
TTTTTTTTAGATCATCTAGTTCAGTTGGGTCAATTTCTGTGTGACTTTCTTCAGTTGTTTTATTTTCCTCTGTCTTAATGTCTATAGCTTGTTCAGAGAGTATTTTACTTTGCTTATCAGTTTCATTTACTCTTTCTATCATTACTGCATTGTTATCAGTCCGGGGTTGGTCTGTAATTATTTCCCCTGTAGTATCTACTTCGTTTCTTTTATCCCTTACTGATTGTTGAATTTGGTCAATCTCTAATTCAGTTAGTAATTTCTTTTTTTATGATGTTTTTTCTGACGTTGGCAAGTTTGTTACTATCTCTGTAGGATCTTACTTCAAGGTGCTTCTCTCTCCTGTTTAGGTACGTTTGTTCAGTTTTTAGAATTATTTGTGGGGAAATATATGGCACCATAGAATGCCCTAAGAACTTCTCTATTATCTCCCCTTGACCACTTTTTATTCTCGTTCTTTTGGTTATTTGATGACGAGTGTGGAAGGCCTTCTGTTGGAATATTCCGGTTGTGGGGTACTTCTAGCTCCTGAGTTTCGGGAAGATTTGAACCAGTAGCTGACTTTTCGCACCCAGTCTAGTTCCTCACTGGGATGCGCGACCCTTGTTGACCCGAGTGGCTGCCGATCCGGTGTGTATTTCGTCTTGTTGTCTTGAGAGACGGAACTGTCTGTTTAGGGTTCACTTTTTTTGACAACACCGCCTCTGAGTTTTTGGAACGTAAAAATTTATCGTATCGTAATTTTCTAAGACTCACAGATTTGTGTTCGTCTGTAGGTTTTTCTTTTTGACAGATTTATCTCCAGGGATACTTTCTTTGCAGTGTTTTCAAACTTATAGATTGTTTATTCTGTGTTAGTTCAAATAAAATTGTTATGTTATTGTTTTTGCTTCGTTTGTGATATGTTCTTTCATATGCGTGTATGTGTGTCCTGTAAATTTCTCGTCTATGTTGTCATGTTCATGTGTGAAAGATTGTACGTATGTGCATTTGTGTAGAAATGGGGATGCATCTATAATTACAAATTGTACTCACAATTTTTTTTCTCTCACCACGTGTATGTTTACATTTGTGACGGGCTGGCATCAATTAAGTTTTATATTTGAGAGAAATAATTCGACTTCTTCCAAGGAATTATGCTCATAAACAATTTTCTTTCATTTGTTTGTGATTTATTAATTCCCGTTTGTCAATAATCTTAGATTTAATCCTGCTTCACTCGGAGCTCTCTCTCTCTCTCTCTCTTTCTCTCTCTCTCTCGTACGTCCATGCTGTTAGCTATTCGCTGCGAGCCTCTTATTACTATTATTATTATTTTAATCATTAGTGTCGTGAGCTGGCAGAATCGTTACCGCACCGGACAGAATGCTTACTGGCATTTCTTTCGGTTTTACCTTCTGAGTTCAAATTCCGCCAAGGTTAACTGTCTTTCATCCTCTCGGGGGGTCTATAAAATTAGTACCAGTTGAGCACTCGGGTTGATGTAATCAATTTACCGACCACCACCACCGAAATTGCTGGCTTTCTGCCAAAATTTGAAACCATTACTACTACTACTACTACTACTACTACTGCTGCTGCTGCTGCTGCTGTTGCTGCTATTGCTGAAGTTGATGCTGCTGCTATTACTGCCGCTGCTACTATTACTGCTGCTGCTGCTGCTACCACTACTCCTAATTTTAGTAGTAGTAGTAGTAGTAGTAGTAGTAGTAGTAGTAGTAGTTGTAGTAGTGGAATCTGCCAATGTTAAAAAATATAAGCTCTGTGGAGTTGTAATAAGTTTGTTCACTTCGCCAATACAGAAGGTGCGTACAAAAGTAAATTCTCGGTTAAAATATCGGTTCTCATCACAATTTGTCTTCATGCCAAGTTCCCTAAGGCATGAACTCAAACTTCCAGTTTTATATAAAGTTTTACCACAGCAAAACAAAGATGGCCGATGTTTTTCTTCGACCTTCAGAAATCTGTTTACATTTAGGCAATTGATAAGTACGTATGTCCATATGTGTATCTATGTATGCGTGTAGGCAGGTTACGTCCCTCGTAGTGCTACTGTTAACACGTGACCCAGTACAACCTGGCGCATGATCAGGCTGTTGACGACTAAACTGGCAACCCAATCAAGCCTGCTTGGAAAGAAGGGCGTCCAACAGGACGAAAGGTAAAACATATCAAAGGATGGGTGAAATCAGTAGAGTCAACGGCCAGCCATAGTTATGAGCAAGAGACCCCTAGTTTAGAGATCTCTCGAGGACGGGGGTGTTCAACCAGGAGGAAATGACCCTTGCACCCCACCCTCACTCCGGATGAATTTCAGGGTTTCAGTAGGGAAATTGGGATCACAGATTGGTAGACCCCAAACATTTGGAATATTGATCATGGTATTGCCTTCAAGCTCCCCAGAGCTTGAAGATTAAAAAAAAATGAAGATAAATATTTCAATTTCTATTATACTTTTAGTTTATAGAAGTATGCTTCAGTTTACTCTGTTAAACAAATAGTTATGAATTTTAAAATATTATTGTACATGTATTCAAGTTTTAAAATCCATCAACATTTTCTATTGCTAATAAATTTGTAAAACTCCACCATAAAAATAATCCATGTAAAAAATAGATGTACTAATATGGAAAAGAAAAAAGATTTTCAATAATATACGCATATTATTTGGAGTGCACCATTTGAGTCAGACGATCTTGGAAGATGGGGAGGGGCGGGGAATGACACTCTGACATATGGTGAAAAGAGTGCAAAGGGGAAAAGAAAGATAAAAACCATTGCTCTAGGGGAAAGCAAGCTCTGATGTAACACAAGCGACTTCGTTTGCATCCGATGATGTAGACTTCTTCTTCTTTAGGGGTAAATGCATACAATATTCAGAGAGTGTGGAAGGATAGGATTTTCTTCACTTTCAAAGGCTTCGGGTACAAGCATTACTTGATTTTTAGCATCCCTATTTCGTGTTGCATGCTATCGCTGACTGTAGCCGCGAAAGATAAAACCCTCAATGAACGATTCCATAATAGAATGAAGGCATGTGTCAGCGTGGGTACTAAACTTTCTTAACACCTGTTGCGAGAGGCGCCCATCTTTCACATCTGTGCTACTCATCCGGCTAATACGATGTTCGTGAAGACGCGTGGCTTAGTGGTTAGGGTATTCGGCTCACGGTCGTTAAACCGTGAGTTCGATTCCCAGCGGCGCATTGTGTCCTTGAGCAAGGTACTTTATCTGATGCAGCTCCACCAGTCCAGTCAGCTGACAAAAATGAGTTGTACCTGTAATTCAAAGGGCCAGCCTTGTCACATTCTGTGTCATGCTGAATATCCATGAGAACCACGTTAAGGGTACGCGTGTCTGTGGAGTACTCAGCCACTTGCACATACATATCACCAGTAGGCTGTTCGGTTGATCGAATCAACTGTAACACTCGCCGTCGTAATGGACAGAGAGTCATGCAGTAAGAGGCTCATTCCTTGAGCAATTGAAGAACCATCTCATTGAATTAGCATATAATTGGTCGAATATTCCTCAGACACGTGTTCTTTGAATGCTCCAGTCTTTTATGAGAAAACTGAACTGTAGGATTACAATTAGAACCTATTCGACAGGCACACACACACTTGCTGTAACCAAATTTCAGCTTCCCATCACCTTTGTTATCCAAACTCGTGCGACTTCATAGCTGAGTCGACAACCAAGGACGTACAAACATTTTCTGTACACGTTAACCCTTTAACATTCAGATTACTCTATCAAATGTAAAGTTTATTCATTCACATTGTTTTGAATTAATCTTACGTTAATCTCGTAGCTTCGAGATTTCAATGTGATTGCTAATTCCTAGAATGATATCGTAGGGTAGATGTCAAAGGCGAAATCCGGTCAATTTTAACAAAAAAAAAACTAATGTAATTTTTCGGGCATATATGGCCGGTTAAAATACTAAAGGGTTAAAAGATCCATATCTGTTAGGAGACTAACGGTCTACTTCAATATTGAGATCATTGTAACGCATCTATTGCTTTCTCACCTGTTCGAAATAAATTGCTTTCGTTTTGTCTTGGTTCTTGTGGTCCATTTTTATCTTTTAAGCTTGTTAATTCAACCGATAAATTCTTAATTTCTCGAAATCATCTACCTTTATTATCCAGAGCTGGAAAGAATTAATGGTAGGTTTTAGATTTCCATTACTGTCTGCGAAGGAAATTTCCATAAATCAAGAATATATCGTGTAAGGTATTTACAACACCTCCCCATCAAATTCGAGCTACATACAT
>JAOPUL010007422.1:96328-113354 GCA_027564515.1 Octopus rubescens
AGTCAAAACCGTCTAACCCATGCCTGCATGGAAAAACAGACGTTAAAGGATGATGATGATGATGATGATGATGATAAAAGCAGGGCTTGTGTTAATGGCAGTAGTTCAATTAAAGTAGTTAATATCTTTCTCTCTTACAGTAGAAACAAAATATATTGTTATGCTATTCAGACAAATAACAGTGAACAGAAGGTCAAGAGGGAAGGAGTATTTATTATGCTACAAGTATCTCTAAAGATTCAGTTGTTGGTGACATCATAGTGCTGCTAATAGTGGTGGTAATAAATATGAAACAGTGTAAATTATATTGTCTTTTTTGCAGAAATCTGTATCGGCTGTAAGTCATTAGACAAAATAATAGTGGCACAGCATCCATTGTTTGAAGGAGGACTCTGTGAGCAGTGCAAGGTAATTATTATTTTATCTTTTTCAGATATATGCATCTGTGTATCCTCCTCTTCCTCATTTTATGTTTTCTTTTCCAACTCTTGTTGCCTATTACAACACATAGGGATACAAGATACATGTCAATGCATATCGTATACTTCCTCTCCAAGATCCACCAACCTGACAACCCTATCATTTCTACCTGTAATTGCCTGAGAAGAGTCATTGCCACTCAGCTCAATACCTTCTTCCTTCATTCACAATACTGAACATACTCTCTCTTCCTCTTTAACTCCTCCTTCCCCCTAATCCTTCCTGCCTCATTTTTGCCATGGGCATTAACACTTTCTATACTGTCCTCCCTCATGATGAGAGCCTATGTGCCCCCCGAGCCCCTGCTTGACTTCCACACTACTATTTATTTTAGAACCTCCACCCTTTTCTGTCTAGCAGAACTTGTTCTCACTCTGAATTGTTTCTCCTTTATGAGCAAAATTTACTAACAGTTTCCTGGAATGGTTATTGGCATGAGAAAGGTCCCCAACTACACCAACTTATTTGAGTTCCAAATTATTTCTAAGTTCACTGATCTTACCTCAGAATTCTACAGCTGTTACATTGATGACTGTATTGGCACCATTCCTCTCTCTTTCTCATGAATATCTAAACTCTTTCATCTCATTTGTCAGCTCCTTTCACTCCTCTCTCCATTTCAGATATCTCCCTTAATTTTCTTTACTCTTTTTCTTTTACTGTCCCACCCTTTCCACTTTTGTTTTATATAAACCCCTTACTCCTATTCCTTCCTTGATTTTCCTTCTCTTCCTTCCATCCCCTATTCTCAACTGTTTTGCCACTGCTGAGACAGAAACTGTAACTATGATTTTGAAACCCAGGCTCAACACATGACCAGTCTATTCATTTAACATGGTTATAACCCACCCTTATTCAAACTATCCTTACACTCTGTCTGGAACCCACCCATTGCATACCCTTTCCCCTCACCTACCACCATGTTACCCTGCCCCTACAGTGCACTATCCTTCACCTTATTTCTACCCTCTCCCACCATTCCTATCTTTGAGCTTGCACACAATCTATGCAACCTCCTCATCCACAGCTCCTTCCCTGCACCTGCCTTTTTCTTTTCCAATACCACTACCCTCAACAGACTCAACTGCTGTACCTTCTACAATGAAGGCTCTTTCTGATGAATTTCCAGCAAATTCACCATTTCACTTGGACTTTTCTTCCCGCCTAATTCAGAAATACCCACCTATTCCCCTTTCTCTCCCCTTCTCCACCACAGCCCCATCTGCACTCCCCATCTTCTTTTTTTGGGTTTCATTAGGTTTTTGTCCCCATTTGATACTTCTGTGGATAAAAAACAAAAACTATTATTATAATTATTGATTGATTGATTCATCAATCATTCATTTCTCAGAATTGTTAAAGTATTGGGTAGGATAGTTTGGGGTGTTTCTTCTGGCTTTTTACATTCTGAGTTCTAATCCCACTGAGGTCAAGTTAGCATTTCATCCCTTTTGGGTTGATAAAATAATGTACAGGGGTTAATTTCACTCCCACCAAATTTCTGGCCCATTAGAAACAAAAGTGACTGGAATTGAAGAGTATTTCATTAAATGGTTGAAGCATTTTAATTTGTCTCTTCATTTCGTAATCTGGCGAGGTAAAATTATGTACTTTTTGTTTATGTTGGTATGCTATGCATACGGCATGGTACCTATTTACAAATAGGAGGATTGAGCCAGTGAGAATTAAACACCTTGATCAGTAATATTGCAAATGGAAACCATGTTCTTTGTAGTCTGACATTGTCTTGATATGGGTAACTGAGCTGATACCAAATATATATTCATCCAATCCAGTTGACTAGTCATCTTTCTTTACAGAAAGCATATTATGTTTTAGTCAAATGATATAATTTATTCTTATATTATTTTACTGCCCAAATGGAAATTGGGTTCTCAGTTGTATTGGTAATGTTTTATAGTTGAGCTGTTTTTCTCATGTTTTGTATTTGTGAACGTTCCTGTTTTTTTTGTACGCATCATCATCTTCATCATTTAACACATTAATTTAAAATTAATCCCATACACATATAATCAATGGGAATTATCTCAGGTTCCAGTATTTTTATTCTGAATACTGTTATCTCTATTTTCCATGCGGACACCATACCCTAGACAAGTGGTCTTCTACCATAGCTTTGATAGACAGAAACTGTGAAAGTGCATTGGAGGGACTATCTATTTTTGCCTGGTAAACTTAATTCATCACCCATTTAACACTTCCCCTTTGTGCCTTTAGTGAGTTCCATTCCATTGCAAGCATTCAGCCATTGAGGATAATTTCTTCTGACTAATTCATTAAGAAAGATTTGATCTAATTTTTGTTGCTTTGTTACATTGGATAACAACAATGTCATTTTTATAACCATTCATCTCTTCATTGTCATTTAACGAAAGTTACAGCAAAAAAAAAAGTTGTTTCAGCTAATTTGACTGTTTATATTCCCACACCTAGAAAATGCTTTGTGATATTAATCATTATTATCAATGTTGTTATTCATTCTTCAAAATTTTTCAGGAGAACATTTTGGAAACTATTTTTGCTCTTGATGTTGACAATACACATGTAAGTTAATATTTTTACAATTTTCTGTTAAAAGTGAAGATCTGTTGTTGTATAGCATAGTTCCAAGTCACTCATGTCCATTTCATAATTTCTTTTGTGTGTTGAGACACAGTATATCTAGGACCATGTTATCCAATATGTCCTTTATGAAGAGAGTTGTGATAGGAGGGAGATTTGGCTGATCAAGTTTAGTGACTCCCTTATTAGTTCAATATTCGTTGGTATTTCCTGGTGGTGGTAGTGGGGGGTGGGGGAGGAGGAGAAGAAGAATGAGAGCACAGAGCAGGTTGATTTCTAAATGGATCATATTAGTATCTGATGCCTCTGTGTCAATAATAAACTACAATAATAAGCCATAAATTTCTTTTATTTTTATTAAGTTGTAGATTTAAAATAGAATTAACTTGAGAAATGACAGTTCTAAAGCTGTCAAGATTAAGAAGAAATAAAAGTATCACAGGGACAAGAATCAGCAAAAAATAACAAGAGCAAATATTAACAATTAAAAAAAAAAGTTGATGATGAAAAGAAAAGTCATCCATGTTGTGTTTTTGCATGTTTCTATTCATTATAACTATGGTGTATCTCAAGTTCATGGAAATAAAATGGTATCAGGAACCAATGTATATTTAGTGACTTGACAAGTTGAAATGATAAGTGATTGGTTTTGTGAACTTCCTAGCTAACTTTGAGCTGATTATTTTCATTACCTAAATTTTATTGGTGCCTTCCATGTTAGCCTCCTCTTCTCAAACTCAAGTATTCTATCACTAGAATGTTGGGTTTATAGTTTGGCATTATTAATTTATACTAAGGGTGAGAAACTCCTTGCTAACGGACAAAATTTAACTCAGATTCATATTTGAAACCACTCCCTGAAGACGTCTCTAATAATTCATCTGGAGCAAAAAAAAAAAAAAAATGGTTGAGCCTTTGGACCAAAACAATAATTTAATACAAATAATATATTTATGAATTTGTCAAATTAAAGATCCTTTAATTTTCTCAGTACAGAAAAAATTTACTCTTGGTTCTAAAACATTTTCCACCTCTACATTATACTAACAACACAAACAAAGTATATTGTGTTAAGTGAAGTATTTTTCAGTTGCTTTTATATTTCTTCAAAATAAAGAATATTTTTATTTTCTTAGTGGTGTTACAGAACATTGGATGTCAAAACCTTTAAATATTTTTTGCTATATACCTGCAATCTTGTAACATAAAATAAATTTTAAGGTTAGTGAAGAGTGAAGATTCTGTTGGTTGTTGATTAGACTTCTGTCAGCTCAGCTTGAGAATACTTGACAAAAGCTTAGAAGTAGCTCACAAAGTCCAACAGGCCAATCTACATGAACTTTAGCTTTTAATGTTAGTAGGTCTGTGGACATTCCATTTCTATTGTTGGTATGCTTAATTAAGACCTAAAACTTGTAGTTTCCACTTTCACAAAGTGGAGAACTTATGAAAGATTTAGCTGGTGCATTGAAAACACCCTTTTCAATTTGAAGAAGTAACATGTTTATGCAGTTAATATTTTTCAGATTTTTCTCTTAGATTTTAAGGCGTAAAAAAAAATGTGAAAATAGTATTATATTTATTGTTAATTTTTTTTCTTTCCAATTTGATATTTCTGAATTGTGAAACAATCATATTTTGTATACTTTCAGGCTTTTTGTAGTATCTGTAGCCAAAGCGGTCAGCTGTGTATATGCAGTGTACCAGAGTGCAATAGGTAACATACTTTAAGAAATGCAAGAATATGATTTTGTAAATAGGCCAAAATACAATGGTTATAACTTGTGTTAACATTAGTTTCCCTAGTAATCCTGCCATTCCATTTTTGTGAAGAAATGATGCTATTTCATACCATTATATACCAGTTGTACTAATCCTAGCTTACTAATTATAACACAATGGTTATGCTATACTTATTATGATTTACAAATTATATCTTTCTGATCATGCAATATTTTACAAAAGTGTTTATTGTGCTATGGTTATTAATCACCTAACTTTGTATTCTGTTGTAGAGTCTATTGTATTAATTGTGTCCAGAGTTGGGTTGGACGTGATGCATGGGATCTGGTAAGTTAATTCTTTCTTAATCTATACAAATAAATGTGAATTTGTGTGTCCCTACATTGTTTCTTGGCTTTTATACAAGAGACTTCCACCAAAACAGAAGTACAGACCCTTTCAGCACACAAACAAAAATGTATACATACTTATATCTATATTCTAATAAATGGGAATTTTTGTGCATGTGTCCACATGGATTAAAAAAGAGGGTAAAGACCCCCTTCGGTCATGAATGACCATGGGTTTGCACCTAGAAAGTTCCCCTCCTAGGTACAAATCCGGGCAAGGTTTTTTATGGAAGGCTAGCAGTTACCCATGCATACCAGTCTCCCCTCTCCATGCCACTGATGTTGTCCAAGGGAAAGGCAAAGGCTGATACAGTTTGGCACCAGTGATGTCACAACTCATTTCTACAGCTGAGGGAACTTGAGCAATGTGAAAATAAGTGTCTTATTAGGGCAAGGGACAGAATAACTATAATCTTATTAACGTACTAGCCATACTGGCTCTTGTGAAGGGTTGTTAGGCCATCAGCCTAAAGTAACATTGTAAAATTGAAGAACATATAAAAATGAAGACATGAAATATGTACCATAGCACTAACCTGGATTCAAACTATGAACCTTATTTCTAGATGAAAGGCATAATGTATAAAATACCTGCTGGTATAAAACACCTGCTGAAAATGTAGTATTAGTTTTTTTTTTAGTGTAGATGTAGTATTAGTGTTTATTTTACTCAAACCTTTCCAATATTAGCCTAGATTGGATAAAACACGAGATGGATGCTCTTCCTAACACAGACCTTTGTTTTCAAGTAAAGTACTTTATTCCGGTAGCTTTTGCACATTGAAACACCAAGTGGAATGTTTTCTTTATAGAGAGGGCATAAACAAGTGCTGCTAATATCTCACTTACTTACTCATATACATGTATATATATTCAACAGGCTTCTGTAGAGGTTCCTTCTACTGAAGTTAACTTACAAGATTTTGGTTAATCTAAAACACTTAATGAAAGTGCCCTGCAGCGGGATGACACTTTTTAACCACACAGGCATGGCCAAAGTCTTTCATGCTTCAAAGATGAAGTTAGTAGTTCAAAATATTATAATCTTATATCAGACATTTAATCTGAATCAGTTGTTGGTGGCAGTGATAGATGTATGGAGGCTGGAAGCTGGTGATGATGGACAATGGGAAAGGGAGTAATATAAATTATGGAACTGAGTTAAGGTAGCATATTTTTTTCAGAAATTAACCCACAAATTCATATTAGATTTGTATTCTTATAAATGACAGATATACTCTCCAAATTACTTTAGTATCTCAGAAATTGATAAAGTCATATGATTTTTAATGTTACTTTTGTTTAGTAATCTACTCAAAGTAAAAGATAATGTCATTGAACTTGATATATTAACAAAATATATTGAAAATTGACAACATTTTCTTTTCATGTTAAAAACTACCAGAATGTTTTATTTCTATTATCAGATTCTCTCACTGAACCCCTGGTCATGTTTCCTTTGCCGAACTCGAAACAAAAAACGTGCCTGTGGATATCTTCAAGCGAAACCTAACTGGTCTCTTAACATTATGCAAATGTTCAATAGTCATCAGAACTTGGCGGTTTGTTATTCACTTTTACTGTCTTTCATTTGTTTTAATGAAATTAATCCTGTCCTACACTAACATCTGAACTGTTGCTTATGCATTTCTTGACATTAGTGACCATCCTTGTCTATCATATTTAATTCCTTCAGAGGTGACAAAATAGGCACCACTAGTTTATTTGGGGAAAATATACCAATGATCCATCACAGATATGTGCACTCTTGAGTCAACGATATAACAGTGCATTTTCCCAACCTATAATTAGCAAAACAGTACATAAGCCAAATGAATTCTTTGATCCCCAGAATTCAACTGCAAAGACACATCAAGAAATTAATGATATTATGGAAGATGATATACTCACTGCTATTAATGACATAGATTCAAACTCAGCACCTGGACAAGATGGTCTCTAAACCATACTGTTAAAAACGTGCAAAAAGAGCCTCGCAAAACCATTAAAGATGCTATTTCAAAAGTCGCTTGACACAGGCATATTTCCAGAACTACTGAAAGACACCATAGTAACACACCTATACACAAAGGAGGGTAGCAGGGCTGAAGCTAAACATTACAGACTTGTTTCTTTCACATCTCATACATCTAAAGTCATCGAATGCATTGTCCGAAAAAGAATAATTACATACTTTGAGGGAAACAACCTCTTAGATGATACACAGCATGGTTTTGGGACTGGATGAAGTTGCCTGTCACAACTATTACAGCACCATAACCCTATCCTCACTAATCTCTTGAGAAGAAGGGAACACTGACTGTATATACCTTGATTTTACTAAGGTGTTTGACAAGATTGTCCATGGAATCATCTGTCATAAGTTAAGGGATCATAAGGAAAACTCAGAGAATGGCTCTTTGACGTCCTACATGGTAGGATTCAATTGCTGCAAATGGTTTTCTCTCTGCTAAGTCACCTGCAATAGAGAAGGCGCAAACCGAGTCCATTGGTCAGTTGAAGCTTAGACAGTGTCACGTGACAGTTAGCTGGTGCTGACTGCTGGAGACTACCGACGCGTATATAAAGAGAGACTGTGACAGGACAGTCAGTTGACTGCTGGCAGCCGTGGACGCTGCATTGAAGAAACCGAAGATCAAAAAGCCAGGCGAAAAGGAGAAAGAAAAAATGCACTCAACACCAGAGTTGAAGACACCTCCAAAAGGGGAGACCCCGCCACGTCAAAAATGGTAGAGGAGTAGGGGCCGAAACTGGATGTGGTTCCTCCTGATGATATCTTTAGCAACTGGATCCTATAAAGGAGCTGTTGAGAAAGTGAACCAGAAACGTGGTTAGAATTCCTCAGGGAACAGTTCTAGGACCATTATTATTTATCATCACCCTCTCAAGTATAAGATCACAAGTGCACTCAGCCAACCTAATATGTTACACCGAAGACTCAAAAATATCGATGGCTATCCAAACTCCAGAAGATATCGTCACACTCTGAAATGAGCTAAACCTCATTTATCAATGGGCAGATAAAAACAAGATGAAATTTAGTACATCAAAATTTCAGGTTCTTCCTTACGGAGGGAATAAACACAAATCATAAAATATTTGACACCAGATAACACAATGATTCAGAATGCTAATGACATACAGGACTTAGGAGTAATCATGTCAAATGATGCATCTTTCATTAGCCACATCACCTAACTGATCTCTAAATGCAGGCATCTCATAGGATGGATCCTGCATGACAAGAGAACCGGTAGTTATGCTAACTCTATAGAAAACCCTAGTTCTGAGCAGATTAGATTACTGCTCACAGCTTTGGTCTCCTAAATCATCCTGTCTCATAGAAGAAATTGAAGAGTTACAAAGAACATTCACTAGTAAAATATCTTTGGTTAAAAGCCTTAATTACTGGGAACACCTGAAAGCTCTTTGTCTTTACTCTCTTGAACGCTGATGATAGAGGTATACTATCATATACATGTGGAAAATCCTGGAGGGGCATGTTCCAAATTTTGACATTAGAGAGATCTTTAGTGCACGAACTGGCAGATACTGTCAGCTTCCAAATATACCACCTTTGAAATCATGAACAAAAACACTCTATTGTACCAGTCTGATAGAAGTCCTCAACTGTTCAACTGCTTATTTAACCCTTTAGCATTTAAATCGGCCATACCCAGCCCAAATATTCTGCCTATTTTATGCTCAAACCACCCAGATCCAGTTTCTTACACCTACCCAATGATATTCTAAAAAGATATTATCACATCATCGAAATTTTAAAGCTGCGAGATAATGCATGACAAATTCAAAACAATGTGAATAAATAAGCTTTACATTCATCAAAGTAATCTGAATGATAAAGAGTTAAAGAAATCAGAAGTATAAAAGGAACCTCTACTGAAACAGTCAAAAAAGCATTGGATTAACTCCTAACGCTGATACTGGACCAGCCAAGCATTCAAAGATACACTCAGGGAAGATCAACTGCTACAAACTCAATCATAGACCAACTTCCTGCCATAAAGCGACAACAAAAGAGATAAAAAATAAGTTAAGGCAGTGCTCCAGCATGGCTGCAGTCCTAGGACTGAAACCATTAAAAGAATTGGGTCAATTTACATTAGAAAATTATTAATACAATTCTTTTGTTGAAATATACTTCCTTTTGCAACAAAACAAAGAATTTTGTCATTATTAAGCTGGTATTTGGAACATAAAAACAAATAATTTGTATTGCAGAATGAGGGGCAGTTTCAGATGAGTTGATATTAAAAGTGTTAATGATTGTTTTTCAATAGTGATATTGTTTATAAGCTGCAAGCTACAAACACCATACATTACTTGTATATATATATATATATATATATATATATATATTGTGTGTGTTGTGTTTACTGTTTTAGTTAATTCACCTTCTGCATATCATATTTAGGCAGGATTTTTCTTTTTTTGATATTTGCTTGAGTATTTTCCAGATAGATTCACAGCTTAGTTGTCAAATGTGAAGTGAGTATTTTACTTCATTTTCCAATATTTTAAGGTCACCATTTACAACCTTGACTGTTAGTAGAAAGGGAAGAATAGTTGATTATCTGCTCTAAATGCTTGCAACAGAGTGAAGTTTGCTACTCAGACAAGCAATGTTGAAGTTATGTCTGTATGTAATGTGCTCAGGTTTTTTTAAAAAAAATTCACGGCTCCTTTTCCATTTCTAATTTTTTTTTCTTTTTGCTTTCAGGAACCCGATTTGTCTTACCTTACCAAGTGTCCTGAAAGGCCCCCAATTCGAGTATTGTCATTGTTTGATGGTATTGGAACAGGTAATATATATACATCCTAATTTTTCAGCAGTTATTCATATCATACTAGCAAAGCATGGTTGCGTGGTTGAAAAATTTACTTCCCAGTATTTAAGAGCAACAATGCGACATGTACAAGGGAAAACATGTGTACTGAACAAGGCGTTCAGGCTAAATTTGACAAGTTTTTTTTATGCCTCCATTTTTTCAGGAACAGCTTCATATATTGGTGAAAAGTCAACAGCGTTGGAGAGCATAAAGGTTAAAGTTAGTTGACATGGAGGCCTGGAAGTCATCTGAATATTGGAAAAGAGTTGAAGCCATCTGTATATTGGAAAATAATGATTTATACTGGGTATCAAAATGCCAACATCATGACAGCTACTCAATGCTCTGTGAACACTGTAATGGTTTAAGACGTGACATTAACATAATGAAAACCAAGTTTCCCCAAATAGTGATGGTCTTTTGGTGTGACTCCAGTGACAGTGACTTCATGCCATCCCACATTTTTGAACAAGGCCTTAAACTCAATTCAGATGGCTATGTGAAGCTGCTGGAGACTGTGGTCAAACCCTGGCTTGAGAGGGTTGCTGCTGGAAGGCCATATGGGTGGCAGCAGGATTCAGTTCCTTGCCATATCTTCGGAAAGAGTCAGAAGTGCTTGTTGGAGAATTTCCACAACTTCACCAGCCCCAATTTCTGGCCTCCTAATTCCCCTGGATTATTATGTGTGGGGCATGGTTGAGAAAGACACCAAGCGCTTTGCCTGCAACACTAAGACTGAGCTAATGGCCAAGATGAAGGAGGTGTTCGAAGGTCTTCTCAGGGACACAGTGAGGAACTCATGCACCATGTTCCAGAGCTGTCTTGAGGCCATGGTGGAAGCTGAGGGCAGCTACTTTGAATAAACTGTTATCTCCCAGCCATAATCCAGTTGATATTTTAAAATACTTTTATTTTTGGATAGGATATTTTGTTTTCTTTTCCTTTTAGACAAACTGTCAAATTTAGCCCAAACACCTACCTTGTTTGGAAATGCTAACAGTAATTTAACAAATTCAAAAACGGTTATTTTGATCAATGATAATGTGTCAAAAGTATTGGTGATTATCCTACTATGCAAGATCATCTCAAGTAGGTTGGAAAAGTGAATAGTGACCTCATGATAATGCATGGCTATATTCAGTAAAGATATGGTTTTTCAAACGTTTTCCTCTTCTGAAGAACCTTGCCAAAAGAATCATAAAACTGGTTTTCAAGTGGGAAACTTGTTGCTAATGATAGCAACTATATTTTGAATGAATATGTTTTATGTTGATCTGAACTTATTTCATTCCAGCACCCCTAATATATATGTGTGTGTGTTTGTATATATCTTCTCGTCTTGACATTGCATGGTAGTTGTAATATTCTGTGAAAGCCTGTCAGAAATGTTGATAGTAACTAGAAGAAAATGTTTCCTAATTTCTATTGTTAAATGTGAAACAATTTTCATTACCTTGTTTTTCAGGTAAGGTTGCCCTTGATCAGCTTGGACTTACCATCAAGGAGTATTTCTCTAGTGAAATTGATGCTGATGCTCTGATTGTGAAACGGTTTACCTATGGCCAGAGCATCAAAGAAATTGGTGACATAACTGAACTTACTGAAGTGAAGGTAACTTGCAGTTCAAGATTCTTGTTGCATTTGTGAAATTGTCTTTGTTTTTTATATATATTTTGAAAGTATTTAGAAAAATATCATATTAAAAATGGTAGAACAAGTAGTATTTAAACAGCTCATTCAGTTCTAGGTTTTTTTTTTTTTTGTCAAATCAAGGCAGTGAGTTAGCACACCAGGCATTTCGTTTGTCTTTATATTTAAGTTCAAATTCTGCCGAGGTCAACTTTACCATTCATCCTTTTGGAGTTGATGTAATTGACTACCCTCTACCCCGAAATTGCTGGCTTTGTGCCATAATTTGAAATGAAATTAATGCTTGTCCAATCAATGATAAAATTTTAAGAAAAATGATTAGGAAGTATTTACAAATATTTTGTGCATGTCGAAAGTGTAGATGGCTGCTGGTGTTAATATCCTCACGTAAATTAACAGTTCGCCTCAGTTTTGATTTGGTTTTCACAAAAAGTTCAGAAAGATATTTCATAAGATGTAAATTGTTAGCTTTAAAATTCAAATTTATTACTTGTAGTCTTTTAAAAATTTAAAAGTAAGTCTATTCTGCTGTTGTCAGACAAACTATTGTGTCTCAGTTCACTTAGCTGTTAGATATAAAAGACACTGTGGTAGCCTTGCATTCTATTAAAGCATTGTCTCTCATCTACTCAGTACTACAGAAACCAAGAGTTAAATCCCTGCAAAGTAGACTCATAAGATTTGTAGAAGAATTAATCTCTGAGAAAGAGTAGAACAGACCCAGTATTGTTTGTAGTGTCTGGTGTGGCAGAATTAAAAGACTGAATGTTTGCATTTGAATATTAAAAACATTTCAGAACATTTGTTTAAGCCATAATTATATATTTCTATTTTCTTCTCCTTGATGTCAGCTGTCGGAACTGTGTCCCTTGGATTTGGTCATAGGTGGATCTCCTTGTAATGATTTGTCTTTGGTTAATCCTGCTCGCAAAGGATTCTCTGAAGGTACGTTTTTACATACTCTATATATATTGTCATTGTTAAGTACCAAGCCAGTATGTAAGTGATTGTATATATATATATTAATGATTTGAATAGTTGTATCTACTTCAAATGCACTAAGCATGTATACAGATATTTAAGTAAAAATGTCAATACCATCATGATACTAAAACCTATGAACTGCTGTAACTTCAAAGTAATTTTGATAACCATTAAAAAAAAGAAGAGTACCAGATTTTGTGATATTTACAAACTATTCTCTCCAGTTCGGAAATAAAATATTTGCAGGTTTGTTCCCCTGGTTTCTGAAACTGTGACACTCCAAAGAAAAGAAAAATGTTCTGAATTGGCCAAAACTATTGTTTTATGAAATAGAAAAACTTTTCGAAGACATTATAAACTGATTTGATGGAGCCAAGAGATCAAGGCATCAGTAATACTGAAAAGTGACTATAATTAATACAAAAATTCGATGGTAGATGTGCAAATTTTGGAAATTATACAATTAAATTCATGACTGCCACCAGAATTTTGAGGCTTATGAAACCAAGCTGTTCTGAAATCACCTATCCATACTTTAAATAATTTTTTTAATGTGATATTTGTATTCTCCAGTTCTTTTTCCCTTGTATCAGAAACCAAAAAATATGCAACAAGCATAACCATGGCTGCAGAATTGGATAGTTTTGTGTCAGTGTGTTAAGGATGTAAAAAGTATTTTTTATTAAAGTCTTTCTGATGAGTCAAAAGCATGTGATTATTTCCATCTTCAATTATTCCAGATAAAACAAAAAGATAAGCATTTCCCCTCCCATCTATCATGGGATGTAATATATACTAATACTACTCAGTTGAGAGCACATATAATATACCATCCCCTGCCAAGCGCATCTCCCCTAGAACTTCTTTCATCCCTCATCATCTCTGCCCACACTATTTCAACCAATCACATCCTTTTTATGCCTTTATCCATTGCTCTCTCTCCTCTCTACTATACTTCATTCTGAAGACCTCTCTTATCTGCTATCATTCTCAATACTCTCCCATAGCCCCTTATTTTTCTTCATCTCCCTCCCCACGGCTACACCTTGCACATCATTCTTCTACTCTCTTCTGTTCTATTCTCCCTCCTGAGCCACTTCTATATCTCCCACATTACCCCTCTACATACTAGTATTTCCCATCATCTGCACCTCCACTCTTGTTCATTTCTCACAACATTAACCTCTACCCCCTTGCATTCTTATGGAAACATCCACCCACTCATCCCATGACCCACTGTCCATATCGTCTCTTATGTTCACTTTCTTATTCCTTGAGAGTTTGCTTTAGAACCTCATCACTACCTTCCTCTTGTCTCCTCTATCATACTTTTTAGCCTTTTAACATCTGGCATACAGCCACTTATCTCCACCTTCCCCTCCAAAATACTTCCTCTTAATAATGGGAGCTTTTCCTTCCCTTTCCTGTTTTGCAAGTTATATGACAAAGTCACTAGTGAAATGCACCCTGTACACCCTGTAAAGTAGTTAGTGTTAAGTAGGGCATCCAGCCATAGAAACCATAGCAAAGCTGACATTGCAGCTCGCTGGTTCCATGTCAAACCATCTTTTCTATGCCAGCATGGAAATTGGATGTTAAATGATGATGAGCCTGTTTCCAGTATTGTGATGTTAACAAGGCTTTTGAAGTTAAGTTAGTGCATAAATTCTATTTTACATGCATTTTAGTTGAACAATGTATACAATTCATCTGTATTAAAATTTTCTCATCATATGTGGTGATATTTAAACAATTTGTATTCCAAAAAAACCACATTCACGTCAATATAAAAAAAAGTTGTTTTATGGAATCAGTTTAAATTCATTTTTAAATTCCGAAATATACTAATGAAGAAGTTAAAATGTATTTTTCTGCATCTCTCTAATAATTTTATAAACAAACAGATTCTAATATTCAATCCAAATGTTCTCTTTCCAGAAGGTACAGGTATTTTATTCTTTGAGTTTTGTCGGATTCTGTCAATTGTTCAGAGGTTGTGCAAAGACCGACATGTCTTTTGGCTTTACGAAAATGTTGCTGCAATGAAAACCAGTTACAAAAATATAATCTCCAGATTCCTAGGTGTAAGTACTTGATTTCTAAATTAAGATATTGATTAAATATCTGTTTGCATATGTTTAGTGCAGTGGTAGTTACATTGGATAGCTTATAGGATCCAACCAGTTATAAATTAAAGTAAAATATAGCATGTGCCTTTTCTTGTGTCTTACATAATGGTATGGATTAAATTTTGTTGACATAGAATTGTTTGCAGATGATAGCTGTCCTTGAATGGTTTCTGAAAAAATACATGTTGAAGATGAAAATAACGATTTCTTTATTGTTGCCCCAATGGCATTGGGTGATGGAATAATAATGCATTGATCGGTTACAAACTGTGCTTATTTGATAGAAATGAAGGTATTCTTATGTGCTAGTTCCAAATGGAGTTTTAAGAGAAAAGTTAGCATCTTTGTATTCTATCTAGATGTCTGTTTATACATGATAATTATTTTTGAAAGATTTTGGTAATTCATGTATGAAACCAGAAATAAGATAAACTTATAATTAGAATGTTAGACAGAGCAGTGAAGTGACACAATGTCTTGCGGATATTTTCCTCAAAATTGCTGGCCTTGTCAGACATGCATCTGCTGTTAACTGACTCTGTTTTTAAAATATTTTTAAACTCTGAATTTGGTGCACAGGAAAGAGTATTCTACATTTTTTAAATATATGGTTGAAGAGTTTAAGATACTTAAGTTGAGTCCACTTAACTTCATTTACTTTTAGTGTAAGCCTGCTCTCTGGGATGCAAAGTTTTTCTCAGCACAACATCGGCCCAGGTATTTCTGGGGTAATTTACCAACAATATACAGGTAAGATTGGCATTTGTTATTGAAATAACTGCATGATCTTTTAAGTTATAATTCTTTATTTTAGCAAATGGAATTAAACTGGATTGAGCAAATAGGAGTTATTACTAATCAGAGATAATCTGATGACTATATTTGATACAATGTCTTAGCTATTGACAATTCTACTATTATTAAATATATCTAGCATTTGTGATGAATGTTATTTCTTCAGTATTCCCAGCAGGAGAGTCAAATAATTTGGCAATTTAGTCACAAATGACTGTTCACATTCTGTTGTTTTGTGTAGATAATCTCTTTTCAGTAATAACATTGTGATGTATAAATAAGGAGTAATTTATAATAAATTCCATCATATTGACTTGCTTAGGACATCTTACATGGAGAATGAAGACTCCAGGAATGCTAAAGTAATAGAACTCAATACCGGCCAGCTCAATTCAAACTAAAACAAAAATATATATAAAATATACAAAGTCTTATCTGTATGTTTAGTGTCAATTTATCATTAAAGACTTCTTCAATAATTATTTATTTAATGAAAACATTTTTGTTTTCCAGTTCACAGCCAACAACTGAAGATGACTCTCTTTACTTAGATAAAATTCTTTCACCAAACTGCAACAGAAAGGCTAGAGTAAGTTGGTTTTATTTTCTAATGTCCGTTTGTCTCTGGTCTATATGTCTTGTCTGTCTGACTACCAATTGCCTGTGTGCCGGTGCCATGTAAAAAGCACCCCTGACGGTGCCACATAAAAGCAACCAGCACACACTGTAAAGTGGTTGGCGTTAGAAAGGGCATCTAGCCATAGAAACCAAGCCAAATCAGACTGGAATCTGGTGCAGACCCCAGCTTGCCAGCTCTGGTCAAACTGTCCAACCCATGCCAGCATGGAAAACAGACGTTAAAGGAGGATGATGATACCTAGATAATGGCTGTCTTAAGAAGTATGCTTCACAACCTATCATGCGTATGCGTGTTTGAAACAACAGCAATTGCAGTATTGTCTCAAAAATGCAAGTTAGCCAGTTAGTAAACATCAATTCATAAACTAAATACTAGAATGGAAATATATATACTGTTGATATGATTGACTAAAATTGTGGTGCTGCAGTATGGCTACAATCCATTAACTAATAGCAGTAAAGGAAGATTCTGTAATATATCATTTAAGCATTGTAAAATATTAATGTATTTTGCCATCAGGTGAAACAGCTACGGACAGTGACAACAAGAAGTAACTCACTCAGACAGGGAAAAGATGAAAATATTTTGCCAGTTGAAATGGATGGAGAAGAAGATGCTATTTGGATTACAGAATTGGAAAAGTAAGTCCTTTTTGCTATTATGGCAAAATAAATTTCTACAAACTTCTATATAGGCACGGCGTGGCTGTGTGGTAAGAAGCTTGCTTCCCAACCACATGGTTCTGGGTTCAATCCCACTGCG
>JAOPUL010007422.1:116085-128029 GCA_027564515.1 Octopus rubescens
ATAACTTATATAACTTAGCTTCATTTCGGCCATTATCAGCGCAGGTCATCACTAACTCAATAACACCACCTTTAAAGGTCTTTTTATTAATTATATCGGGACAACATGGAGCACTCAAGCAGAGATTTGTTATTAGCTGAGACGTATCAAATCGTACGTCGTACATCCGGTATCTCCTCGAGAAACCTGTCCAGGTACCATTCGAAAGGTGTGGGGTCTTTTTCTTCCTTAATTTCTTTTGGGGTGAAATTGAAAAGAGCAGGACCGTTTGGCGTGAAGAAATTGTGTCACAATGTTTTTATGTGATGTGATTTCGACCTTTGAAGGGGTCGCATTGCACCGAGGCCTAGTCTTGGGTGAACTGTAAACATAATACCAATATCATTTGGATAATATTGGGGAAATATTCTCCAGAGGTGGCGTTGTAGAGAGTAGAGTTTCAGCTGTTTAAGTATAGTCCAATATATCCGTCATACCACTTGATTTTTCTTGTAACGCTTCGATCCTCATTATGGCTTCTTCTTTTTGTAGGGGACCACAAATGACAGCAGTATTTGCGCTGGGCCCTAGCGAACGTGGAGAAGAGAAGGATTATGGTTTCATGATCCCTGGATTAAAAAGTTCTGACGATCCATGTGCATATTCTGCGGGCAACATCGACTTTTTTGTTGATATGCACACTCCAGCTAAGGTTGCTATCAACAGTCTCTGATATTATCCGACGGTTCAAGCAGGTCTCCCGACGGTAGTGTATATAGTTGTTTCAGTGGTTCCTCTTTTCCAAAGTGGATGTGCTCAAACGTATCTTCGTTCAGCTGCATATTGTTTTCTCGTGCCCACTGGGTTACTGCACATAGGTCTGATAGAAGCATCGTTCTTCAATCATGTGCTCCCTTAAGAAATTTGTGGAGCTTAGAGTCATTTGCAAATATATTAATAGTGCTGTGCTGAAAGGAATATTCAATATCATTGATATGAACAATAACAAGCAGTGGTCCCAGCACAGTACCCTCCGCTGGTGACTTTTGCTGGTCTTCAGTGGATGCCATCAACCACAACATACTGGGTCCTGTTTGTTAGGAAACGCTTAATCCATTGGAGTAGCTTTCCACCGATTCCAGCGCTAGGTAGGTTCCTTAACAGTATATTGTGGTCGACTCTGTCAAAGTTCTTGGCATATATATTACTATATCATATCATATCGGCGTAGAACCTTCATTTAGTGCATTTAAGATGTCGTCAAAGTGGTGGAGGAGCTGTGTTAGACAGTCCCTCCCACCAGGAAAGTCATGCTGATTGAAATTTAGCAGATGAATTTGCTCTGGAAGGCTGTACTTCATGATCTCAACACTCTTTTAATTATTTTGATGATAGGAGAGGTGAGTGAGTGTGGGCGGTAGTTTACTGGGAGCGAGTTGTTTCCTTTTTTAAAGATAGGAACGATTGACTGGGAGAAACAGTTTTGAATGATGAAACCGGCATCCAGTGATTTCCTCCAGAGATTTGCAAGAGGTGCTGCAAGTTGCTGTCTGAATTCCTTCAGCACACTGTCAAAGAACCTGTCGGGACCCACTGAATCAGGCTTAATTTCTTTTATTGCTGCTAGGATGTCAGTGGAGTCAAAGTTTATGCCGGAAAGAACATGCTCGGGATTCAAAGAAGCAAAGTTGGTTGTGTCAACTGAAACAGAGCAGTATTGAGTTTGGAAAATTTCAGCCATGTCTTTGACAT
Organism: Octopus rubescens; assembly: GCA_027564515.1. Classification (NCBI taxonomy): domain Eukaryota; kingdom Metazoa; phylum Mollusca; class Cephalopoda; order Octopoda; family Octopodidae; genus Octopus; species Octopus rubescens. The sequence goes on from JAOPUL010007422.1 coordinate 117,817, forward strand.
CACTGTGAATGTTGCCGTTTCCGTCAACCAGTGGGCCGATAGAGAAAACTGTCGTCCTTTGTGTTTTTGAAAAGGAGTAAAACACCTTAGGGTTATTTATGATGTGTTTAATAGCCCAGGCTTCCTCTGAAGCTCTTTGGTCGTTTATGAGTGTTCTCAAACTGTCCTGCAGTTATTATTACTTTGATTCCAAGTTTAATATCGTTCTCGATTTGGGGTGCTGTTTGTGGTGGTATTTTAGAATATTGATTTTTTTTTTTTGTTTATTTTTTTTTATTCTGCTAATGAGTGCTTTTCTCTGTTTTGGAATCCTGCATCTAGTGTTATTTATGAGTCGTGTGGGGGTGTGTTTTGAGCATAGATGGGTGAGTGTATCATCAAATTCTTTCCATGCGTTTGCGTTTGTTGTGGTATTGGAGGAAATATGGGTGAAGGACCAGTCCACTTGCAATAGGTCTTGAGTGATAGCACTCAGGTTTGACTTGTGTAAATTCATATTACAAATGGGTGTACTGGAGTTAGTGATATATGCCAAGATTTTTAATGCTGAAGATTGAGGTTACAGAGTACAATGTCATGATCGGACAGGAGGTTTTTTTCTATTGTGATGTTGTGAATAGTTTTAACATGATTGCTTAGCACTAGATCCAAGATATTTGGGTTGTTTCAGGTTGATTCATGGAAGAGTTGTGACAGGAAGAAAAATTCTCCATTAATTATAATAGTAACTCCACTGCTGCTTTGTCTGAGCATGAGGTGAAGGTTCTTGGTCTGACAATATATGTTGACCAATCTACAGAGGGTAGGTTAAAATCGCCCTTCATCAGAATATTTCCTGGGTTACATTGTAATAGGAAAGATTTGATCTTCTCGAGGCACTCTTGGAAATAGTGTAAGGGTGCTTGTGATGGTCGATAGAGGCCAATGACGGATAGGTATTTACCCTTTTTGTGTACAGAGAGTGATTCCCAGTAACCGTTGAAGAAAAGGTTCTTGGCATCTACGCTGAAGATATCATGAATGAAAACAGCAACTCTACCCTTTCTTCGGCCTACCCGATAAGCGCGAATGGCGGTGAAGTCTCTGATTTGCAGTTCAAACTCAAAATGATGGTTGTTTAGGTGGATCTCAGTAAGGACAAAGAAAGATATTTGATGTGAGTGTGCTGCAACCCATCCCTCTATGAAGGTTATTTTCCATTTTTTGGGACTTTTATATATATATATATATATATTCATGAATCCCATTAAATAAATTCTACACAGATTGTGGTGATGGCACCTAGCTGATGACACTTAACACCCATGCAGACATTTCATGGGGGCACAAAGAATATATGCAATGTAAATAGAATGTTACACTATTTACATTGATTAAAAACTGTCTTACACAAGGGTGGGGGTTGAATGAAGAGACGTTAGGAGTTTGTCTGATTCGATTAGCTTCTTAAATTGTTTGCTTGGAATCTGCTGCAGTTTGCCAATAATAATAAGAATAGTGGCAGGGGAGAATAGTCATTACTGTGGCGATTGTCTGAGGAATGAAAGAAATGGTAGGGAGAAACAATTACTAAGTGACAGCAAATTTCTGAGGCATTGGGGGTCGAGTAATTTCAACAATGGGTTTATTTAAAATAAATGAAACTCAATTGAAACTGTAAAATTACAGAACCCTTCCTTCACTATAATAAAGAATCTCAAACCTCTATGAACCACTGAGATTTATTTTTCAATAAAGTAATATTTCTGGTTGATTTCTTCATGGTAGCAGGTGTTGGATATGAAGAAATGTTTAAAGAAATATATTGTTCTGCTGACTTAAACTGAAACAAGTAGAATGTTTTATCCCAGAGAGAGAAATACTGCAATGATATGGTTGGAACCCATTTTCACAGCATTTGCACCATAAAAAATTTAAAAGCAGTGACATGCATTTAAAAGTATTAGCATGATATGTAAAAACTTAAATGTAAACTTACAATCATGTGTGTGTGTGTCTATAGCTGCACAACCAAATAGACATTTCACTCCCTTCTATATCAATTACTAACATATTAAACAAAGTGGGCTTCCTGAATATTAGAGACAAGGGTGGATCTGGCTTAGCTAAGCACTCCACAGACACTTGTACCCTTAACATAATTCTCGAGTAGAATCAGCATGACAAGGCTGTACAATCCATTTGATGGGCCTCTAAACAGTATCCAGTTATCTGATTTCACTCACAAAGTATGGGTTGATTAGAAGCTAAAGAGATCTTGTGGTTGTGAAATGAACTTCTTAAGCATCCAATCATATTGTGAAATTATCAGTCTGGGATGGTGCTTCAAAGAGAAGAAGACAAAAAAAGAGCGCTTGTATATGGCTTACTGTTCAGAATAGCTGTCACAGTAGTATATTGAGTTCCATTTTAAAACTCTAAATAAGCAGGAATAGTTATTGTTTTTATGTTAATCTTGCTATATAACCAGGTACCTATTCATGTTATACTACAACAGCTAATCCTCACTCCTGCTATTTAACACTTATCACCTTATTCACATTCTTGTTAGTGAAAGGCAATGAGTAGAATAATACTAAAGCTCTTGACTATGTATTCTTTCATGATAATTCCAATGAATTTTAGATTTCATAAAAAACTTGAACCAATGACAAATCTTTGTCAACAAAATTTACAGACTTTAAACTTGAATCACCTATTTAAAGTCTGTAAATCTTTAGGCTGTATGCACACACATATCAGATGACTCTGACAAGACAAGTCAAATTGCAGTAAAATACATCTCAAAATGACATGCTGAACATTTGCAGAACTGAAGTGTTGAACATGAGTTTTTGTGCAGTAGAAGCATTGTATATTCATATTCCACTGATCAGATCAGAGTGAATCGAATTTTGCCATTATATATATTGTATAAACTGCTATGCTTTGCCCATTTTTATAAATCCTCTAAGCATGTCAGTTATTAAGCAATATATCTTAATATACCTTTTTGGCATGGAAATGGAACCATGTAAGAAGATTTTTAACTTTGTATATGAAGCATCACTTTATTGGACAATGGTGTCACTTAAAGAGAATTTAAATAGGGATTATAGCTAAAAGAACTTCAAAAGTAACAAATTTTGATAGTTAGCTTGAAGATACATATCTACCCACACAGTTTACTGACTGTGTTTGTTTCAGTTTCCTAGCAATAATTTGGTTAAACTGTTATGTTTTTATAAATGAAGTGGAGCAAGTTATATAACAACCATCACACTTAGACACAGGACAATTACTATCAAGTTTATGGGGAGATAAAATAAACTGTTTTTACTGTGATGTAATTACAGATTTGGGCTTTGGAATTTTCAAAGGGCAAAAAAAAAAAGTTTGTTAGAGAGAAGAAAATAAGATTAAACGAGAGGAACAGAAAGAAGAGGTAAAGTGTTGATTGCAGTATAAAGGATAGAAAAGATAATAAACGTAAATACTCTTGAATTCACAAGAAGGGAGAGATTGAAACGTTTTAAACTGACATTTTCATAACGCACACGCGAGTTTCATGTTGAATAACTATTATAAACCAAACAGTTGAAAAGAGTATAACTCACCTCAACACTTTCAAGCTAACACACAGTCCTAACACATATATGTATATATTTTCAGAGACAGTCTTATGGCTTCTCAGCTAGAGCTACCCAAATTAAGGGCAGCTTCTTGTTATCCCCAGAGATACAAGCATTAGAAATCAAAGGCTAGAAGAGAAGCTTAAGTATAATAAACTAAATAACCTTCATTGCATGTTTTTCATTACTAATTGTTCTCGATTGGCAGCTTATTTTCAAAACAAATTAAAATAAACCAAATTGTCTATGTCGGTCCTTAAAACTGTTATAAACTTGCTTGTAGCTAACCATGGTGGACAGAACCCCCCCAGTTAGTGTGCAACAGCTTGTTAGTGGCCAAATAAATGAACAACTGCAAATCACAGTGGTTAGAGGATGAGTATATGAGGGATAGGTTGCTGGTCACAGTGAATGGTAATTAAGGTCAATCAGAGATCAGTTAACATGTTCCGCATAGCCATTCATTGGCAGGTGGGTAGTGGGGTATTGATATCGTTGTATTTCATTGGGAGAGGAAGAAGAGGAGGGGAAGGTTGTGGTGGCATTGGCTGCAGCATAAAAGGTGTGAGTGGAGCAGGAGTTGGTGATTAGCCGGGTAGGTAGGTGGGTATCATCATGGTAAGGGTGGCCAGTGCCAGCAAAGATAATTCCAGTAGCACAACTTTATGAAATGTATCAATGGCTACTTTGAAGAAACACTAAACTCTTGGCAAAAGTTTCGGAAATCAGTCAGCTATGTGTTAAGTGACCAAGATTGCTCTCACAACAGCTACATTAATGTTGGAACAAGTTGCTGTCTCCAATATAGCTGGTTGATCTTTTTTTATATATATATATATTTTGCATTTTCTTTCCTCTATTTAAAAAAGTTTGTTTTCTTCATGTTAGTCAGTCTAACAAATGGAAGCACCAAAAGCTTCATTTCTTCATTATCTGTGGCCAGCCCTGTCCTCGGTCCATGAGAGCGGTCAGCAGAGATGTCATCGGGTCATCGTTGATAATCATCAAGGGGCTGGACGACTGTCTCTGAAATAGACAAATTGCACATATTAATTGTAAATATACAAATATACACACATATATACAAACAGGAGAAAAAGTGTTCAAAATATGTAGTTTATTAGTTTGAAGCTGATGATTTTCACTGTGTTGCTACTCCAAGTTTCTCATTATGTGATTCAAGTGTTGTCATCTGAAAGATTGCACATGGTGAAAAGTAACAAAATCTTTTTTAAAGTTCTCTTAAGAATATTTTACTAAATAAAAAATTTTGTGTATCAGGTATATATAATGTGTAAATATTATATATAAAAAATGTTGGGTAATACTGTTAAGAAACCAATTCCATAGTAGTAGTAATGAAGCATCCTTTTTTTAATGGTTCAGAGGAAGCAATTGTGCCTTGCTTTTGCAGGACTTCTGAGGTTGTCATTGAAGTCTTCTTCAACAGCTGCAAGTTGACAACCAATGAAAATAAGGGCTGGGTGAAAATAAGAGATGGGGTGTAGTAACAGCACCATATCATATGTGAGAGCAGTACTTAAGTGTTAAATGATACAAGACAAATGCAAATAAACATATATTTGCTTTGAATCATTACTTTTCAAACCCATCATCTCTGTTCAGCCCTACTGTGTTTCACCACATGAAACTCTCTTATAAAAAAAAAAAGCTCTATCATCTCTTGCCATCTTTTACTCTGACTAAAAATAAAAAATTAAAAAAAATGAAGTATTGAAATGCAAACATTAAATTGATTATGTCAATACTTGTAGGAAATTATTTGAACCCTGTGTCATCATCATCATCATCTATATGTATAAATCCAGACTGTGATTTCTGAAGAAACAATAGTATAGATTTAATTATTAAACATACACTATTCATGTAACTAACGGATATTGAAATATTTAATGATAATTATTGTTAAAATAAATATTTATTGGTTATATAAGCAATTATTTATTTCATGTCACCTTAAGCTGGTTGTGTTATATTTAGATTTTTTAATACATATTTTTGTTATTTTGATGATGTAATTTCTACATGATTTTTGATAATTTGTTAGAATGTTTTCAAAGTAGGTGAAATGCATCTTTCTTATATTTAATTCTAAAGTATTTAGCAAACATCAAGCTGTTGCTACTGTAATATTACATGAAAGTGTATGTTAGCAGGATTTATGAAAAATAGTGCAAAAACGGTATGTATAAGACTGACAATAAATAAAACTACATTGAAAAGATTTAATGATTTTGCAGCTGAAATATTTCAGCTCTTCATGTTAAATTTTTCTTTATTCCCAAATTGTGAATAATAGCATTGTTGCAAGCTTTGAATAGGCCAGTCATTTGTTTATTGCATTTCTAATGATGAAAGTCATAAAAAGCAGCTGCAATGGGGCTTTGAATAGCATCAGTTTTCAACAAAAGATACACATACTTGCACATGGCTATATACTTTGCTTTAGAACCTCATGATTTAGGGTTAATTTCCACTGCATGGATGGTGTCTTCTAATAGCTGTGGGCTGATCAATGCCTTGGAGGGAAATCTGATAGACAGAAACTGTAAGAAACCCATCGTATGTAAAAGTATATATGTCCTACTAGCTTTTTGCTATGTTAGAAGACGCTTGCCCAAGGTGCTCTACAGTGGTACCAAACCTATTCCATGTGGTTGTGAAACAAGCTTCTGACATACACAGCTAAGCATTAAAAAGTTTTGCAAAGAATCTGAACTTGCCGTATCAAATACTGCTGTTCATTATCACATTCTTGAAATAGAAATTGTAAAGCAAGAAAAAAAACCCCAAAAAACTCTGCAGTTAATTAATTAAACTACTTAGAATTGGCTTAGATCTATTAAGACTGGGATGTTCAAGTGACAACATCTCTTTTTTTCAGATATTATTATTATCATTTAACGTCCATTTTCCAGGCATGGGTTGGACAGTTTGACAGGAGCTGGGAAGCCAGAGAGATGCACCAGTCTCCACTGTCTGTTTTATCATGGTTTCTATGGCTGGATGCCCTTCCTAATGCCAACCATTTTACGTGGGTGGCACTAGAATCAGCTGAGTTGCCAATTAGCTTGCAAGACAAAGACCTCTCAGCTGAGAGAAGGAGTGGAACCAAGGGAAGTGGCTGTAAGCCAGGTGAAAGATTAGAGTATAATAGAGGGACAGAGATAAGTATCTTACTATAGAGGGGATATTTGGCTACCTCAGTAGGAACAGAACGAAGAGGAAAGGGAAAGTTAGAGAGGCAGAGAGAGAGAGAGAGAGAGAGAGAGAGAAATAGTGTTGGAGGTGTGTTAGAGCCTACTCACAGGAACAGAGGGGGAGGATATCACTTGTTTAAATATCTCAATGACTGTGAGGATAAGACTAAGACATAACAATCAATCTACTAGGAGCAATAGTAGATTCTAGAAAGAAGAAAATGTTTTGAAGCTGTTGATGATTTAGTGAAAACTGAAGGTTGTGCTGACAGTAAAAACTAGAAATAATTTCCAAAATGAACATCTAAATATTGAAAATTTATTGGAATTAATCAAGAAAATCATTCAATTCACGAATTCCTAAGAGTTATATGGTTTATTATTAAAAGCAAAAATGGGGTTGGGGGATTCTATTTCAGCAGATTTGGCTAGAAATTTCTTTAGAATTTAAAGGCACTTTCATTACATGTCCATACATAACATAAAAGGTAAACTAAATTATTATCACAACTATTAATGTTCATAATAATTAAGTTTAAACACTCAAAATATAAATATATTGTTGCATATCTGTGAAAATCCTAAGTTGGAGTAAAAACCCTAAACAGGATTGTGCATAATATTACAACATAGATAAAATATTTGTGTTCATGGATAATAAATATACTATCAACAAGGTCATAATAATAGAAGATTAAAAGACGGTTTAGTTTTAGAAACAAACGTATAAGACCAGAAGGAAATAATTTACATACAGACAACAATATATTAAATAATTATTAATGTTAAGAGCAGTAATATATTAAACATATATTAATTAGTGAATTGTAATATAATAATTATTGATTAAAAAAACAACAATATTAATTGGTTATAAATCAAAAGAATGCAAAAGGATGGTACATAAATAATTAAAGCAAAAAATTACAAAATAATTTTTGAAAACAATTTGTTCTTAAATTCTATCCACATCATTAGATGTGTGTTCGAAATTATCTTTTCATTTTCTGTATAGCTTGAAAATGCAAAAGATTTTTATTAATAATAACTGGATCACCTAATGTCAAAAAAAAAAAAAAGCAATAACAATTGATTTTCATAAAGAGAACAGAAAATGTAGAAATGGTTTCAAAGTATATTGGAGGTGCATGCAATTAATACTATCCAATCATAAACTGTGAAACAGTAGGAGGTAGTTTAAGTGAGAGCTGAGACTGTGAAATAAAAGTATCTGGCTTGAAAAGACTTATCCCAATGGCATCACCAATAGTGTGAGTATGGTACCTTTGTCTACAGCCACAATACCTCAACCAAAGTGCCTTGATGAAAGTAATGTCTAAGAAATATTTCCTTAGCCTAAAAGGGATCCTTGAGAGCCATTGTTTAATTCCTGTTTCATGTTTTGAAATTAAGTTAAATATATCCTTTGATACTCGTATTTCCTAACAGCTAAAAACTGAAGCAATATAGAATTAAGTGTTCTGCTTAGAAAAAAATGCTAGCAATAGATTTGCACTCATGGTGTTGTAATGTTTTATCCCTTCAACCATTGTGCCTAAGATTGATTGAAGGTAAAATCAAAATAGCTGATAAGAAAAGATAACTCAATCTACCATTTCTTATCAAAATGGAATTTAAGTGTTTGAAGATTAATGTTACTGCTAAACTGTACACATGTGGATAAAATTTTGGAGAACAACTAACATTGCATAAAACTGAGAAAAGACAACATATAGCTGGACAAAATACACGGATTGTATATATAACAGTGAAGATCTCACAACATTTAGGTGCTACAAAAAAAAAAAAAAAAAAAAAAAGCAACATGCTGCAGTATGTTTAACAAAAAATTCCAAAACTTATATAAAATATATATCATATATAATAGGAGATAAGGGGATTTATAAATCCAAGCTCTATTAGCACTCAACACCTGCAAATAGCAGCTAAGAGTGCACAGAAGTGGACAGTTTCTCTTAAAAGAAACCATTCATACAAAGTGAAATTCTGGGGACAGTTTCTTAATTGTGAAGTATATAGTACAGTAAGTCCAAGAATGTTAAGGGATTACATTTATTCTTTCATTTCGGTCATTTCAACTATACATGGGTCAGGCCCATCATGAATATATGACCTGATCCATGTTCATCTTGTCAGACAAAGGTCAAAGAAGGCATTGGTATTGCTTTTTTGAGTAAACGTAATACAATAACCTCCATTCTTGCATTTACTGTTATATATATATATATGTGTGTGTGTATATAATATATGTACATGTATATATATATACACACATACATACACACAATTTTAATGTTCACTTTCCCACACATGGGTCACAAACAATTTGTTGTGGAGACCTGAAAATGGAGGACACCACTTGTATAATAGTTATGCTTGTTTGCACAACTACCATGCAATGTCAAGATGAAGATGTCAAGATGAAGAACACACGCAAAAATATATTTGATAAGTGCCTATGCACGAAACTCTCGCCTGTTGAGTAACTCTTGCTTCTGCTAACATTAATAATAAAATATATATATATATGTGTATCTTTTAGTTGTTTCAGTCATTAGACTGTGGCCATGCTGGGGCACCACCTTGAATTTTAGGCAAATGAATTGACTCCAGTACTTATTTTTTTAAATCTGGTACTTATTCTATCAGTCTCTTTTGCCAAACTGCTAGTTTACGTCCCCGTAAACACACCAACATCGGTTGTCAAGTGGTGGTGGGGGACAAACAAAGACACACACACACACATATACACGATGGGCTTCTTTCAGTTTCTTCTATCAATCCAGTCACAAGACTTTGGTCAGCCTGAAACTATAGTACAAGACACTTGCCCAAGGTGCTACACTGGGATTGAATCCGGAACCATATGATTGGGAAGCAAACTTCTTACCACACAGCCACGCCTACACCTACATATATATATATATATATATAAACTATAGATCATCGTTAGAGTATTTGCATAAGTGGAGTCTGGACCAGCTAGTTTGTACTGGTATCAAGTCATTTAAGTTGTAATAATGAAGTCAAGCCAAATAGTGAGGTCTTATGTAATGGATGAATTTCTTATTATATATTACGCAAACCTGAAATGTACATATTAAATGATTTCAAAATATCACGATTTGGTTTGACTTCATTATTACAACTTATACATACAACTTGATGCCAGCACAAACTAGTCATTCCAGACTCAACTTATGCGGATACTCTAACAATGGTTTAGAGTAGTTTGTTATATTTGACTTGCGTTGAAAATTCAGGTACCGTAACATGATATATATATGGGTTCAATCCCACTGCGTGGCATCTTGGGCAAGTGTCTTCTACTATAGCCTCGGGCCGACCAAAGCCTTGTGA
>JAOPUL010007422.1:149424-160825 GCA_027564515.1 Octopus rubescens
ATATATATATATATATATATATATATATATATATATATATATTGCACAGCAGATGATAAGGACTTGTGGTGTATTGATATAGTCTTTATAGTGTTTCCACTCATGATTTGTTTTCAGAACAGTGATATGAAGAAATAACCATTAAAGAGTCTTACCAGCAGATGTTGATTATGAAAGGATTAACTTATTGAAACAATGAAAAAAATAAAAGACCTACCTGCAATGCACCACAGTAGGCTCAACCATTCCAATCCTATTCTTCCGAACCCGGATCACAAAATCTAAAAAGTCAGCTGGATCATCAGGTACACCATGATCTGGCCAAGCAATATACTGCATATGTTTTATGTGTCTCTCTTGGTTAGTCTACAAGTAAATAAATGTAACATTAAGGAATTTAAGAAACAGTTTATAAATTTTAGACCGAAACAAAACATTGAGGGCAGGTTTAGAAATTCAGCTAGTACTAATAAACTTTCAACACCCAAGTTCTCTTACTTGAAGACATTCCAACTCATGTTATTCATTATATTTTTGTGTCTGCTTTTTTCCGGCTGGCATGGGTGGACAAAACTTGTTGAAGTAGTACTCTATGACCGAGTGTTCTTCCTGTTACTTTCCTCTATAGGTTTACAAGTAAAGTACTTAGTCCCTTAGTCTTTTGCACAACAAACCACTCAATGGTTAGGCACATTTTAACAACAGCCAAGGGCAATGACATCACTGTCTAAACACATATGCCAACCCCAGGCTTCTGTACAGTTTCTATCTAGTAATTTCCGCCACAGAGCATTGGTCATCTTGAGGCTATAGTAGAAGACAATTGCCCATGGTACCCCACAGCAGGATCAAACCTGAAATGACATGGTTTGCAAAACCAACTTCTTAACAAAACAAGCATTTCCCTCCAGAGCAATATACAAAGTAGCATATCTGTGTTACAGTCAACTATAATGTAATGTAGTGATACTCAGAATTCAGACTTTTGATATCTTAGTAATGAGAAATAGGCCTTGGTATATCAGGTGACTTGCCTTGAATTCTGACCAATCATATTTCAGGTGCATTGTGTGATTTGAATGGAAATTTCTATGCAGTTTCCCACCAAAATATGGTCATAAATGTAGATGTGTAGGACAACCAGTGCAGAAGTTTGAGAAGAGGTAGTTGAATGCAGAGGACTGTTGGCCAGCGATGGGTTAAAAAGAGTAATTTCCTCTATAACGAACACAGAACTTGCCAACACAAAGATATAATTTCACCTCTTGCCAAATAACTGCACATAGATACACTTCTGGCATTCAGTTTAACGTTCTGGCAATTAACCTCTGTAATGTCTTTATGTAAATAAATGTGATTCATTGAAAACTTTACATGGTGACATAGTTTAAATAAGGGAAATGACACACAGCCATATCAAAATAGCTATCACTCATTTAACCAGCTTCCACAATAGTTTTATAATATAGAGAATTTCAAAAGCATATAAATTGTATTTCTATGAATTAAATATCATTATGAAGGAAATTAATTTTATTGTATAATCCAATATTTTCATTTCTAGAAATCAGATATTTCTGCTGGTTGAAATATGTTTGTTTACAATCTACAGAAGAGTGATTTTAAAGTCCTATTTCAGACAGGTCAATCTGGAATAATATTGAAGAGGTTACCACTTGAACTTTGACTTATATGATGTCTGTAGCATGTATCTAAAACATTTAAAACTTGTTTATTTCTGGAAAATCCTCATGTACACATGATACTCTCACACATTCTAAATTATCCAGCAGAAGGTAATCAGCTTTGTAAGCAAGGCTGCACTCATTAGCACTTACAAACGTAAACCCACAACAAATCTCATTTCTGCTTTCACTACTTCGCACTCGATCCCTCTGAACCTGTTAATTATGTCCGCCCCATGTTACGTTCTTCTTGTCCCCAGTACTTTTACCCAATTCTTCCTTCCTATACCTACAATCATCTCGACCATCTGTCTCGTATCTTCTGATCCAGCTAATCTGCAACAATGCAAACAAATTTCAACCAATTACCTTGAACATTTAGTTTAAGAGTGTCTGAAAGGGCTGTGGGAACTGATAAATGAATAAAACACATAATCACAACATCAAACACTTGCCTCTACATGTGTTAATGTGAATTCTCTGAAAGCAAATGACATAGTTTCTTCTTCCTTGACACAAGTGATCTGTAAAATGCCAAAGTCAGTCGTTTCGTATAAGTCCGGCCAGTATTGGTGGCATTTCACCTGCAATGGAGAATAAACATTAGTTCTTGGTGTTGACACAAGTGCGGAGAGGGAATGAGTGAAAAGACAGATGGTAAAAACATGAGGGGAAAGCAAAACCAAGTAAAAAGAAATAATAAGAGTGAAACTGTCAAATTTGTGACAAAAACAGCAATGATTGTTGTTATGAATGCTCATATAGCTAGCCATCATCCTTTTTACAATGCCAACTGCTGTGAAATCTATTTTCATTCCTCCATCGCTCAACTAGTGATGAGGTATGCTGTTTCTTTTAATGGTGTCCAGACAGTCCATGAATTATAGGTATGTTAGTAAGTAATATGTGATCGAAAATGTTTTGTATTATGTAGGCTGGGTACATAATAGGTATGACTAGCCTGTTCTCTCTCTATATGAATTTCATTTACTTCTCACATGTATGGCTACCCACTGTACAATAGTATATGACAACAATTATTTCATGTCCCTTCAGTGTCATTGTCATTATTACCAACATCACCAACTGTTCAATATTTCAGCCAAAAAAAGGGAGCCTCTGTACAATTGCTTGTCTTTTGAAAATAACAGTGAAATTTCCCTCAAATGACACCTTATCATTTAAAAAAACTAAACATTACATTAGTTAATGCATTTATATATATATGGAATTCCTTTGAGCACTAGTCTGCTTAATTGTGACAGATGGTGATGGCAAAGTAAACAGTAGAATAATATATAATGTTTTATTTAATTTTATTTTGTTTATTTTTTGTAGAGATAATATAAAGCCAAAGTATCATTAAAATGGTATGAAACAAGCAAGTAAAATATTTCCGTAATATGGCTATCCTCTAAAGTTATGGTACTGAGTTCAATGAGAAGCTGATTTGGTTCAATATCTTGTCTTCAAAGAATTAATGTTAACACTTAGGTAAATAGCCAAGTTATATAATGCCAGCAGATCAGTGAAATATTTTACTGCACAAGGAAAATAAGATTTAACCTTTAGAGTTATCACAAATTATTCATTAAAATATTTTTATCTTTAGTGAAAGAAGATCAGTCAGAAAACCAAAGTTCTGTAAAGAACTCGGCTGGCAATCTATAACTGCCCTTTAATGATTTCTAACTTTGTCACAACATTTTTGGAGTAGTTTTAATCAATTTAATTAATCTCAGAATTTGACTGTTACATGTAGGTTGGATAATTGTGCAATTTTATATATTTGACTAAATTCCTGCAGCATATATTACAACTACATGGCCCTTCTTATCAAGATGGCCAAAATTGTCATTTCATTACAGGCAAAATTTTTCTAATATTCCACGCATGACATTGCTTTTGATATTTGCTTTCTTTTTCTTCTTTTATTTGTTCCAGTCATTGAACTGCAGCCATGCTGAGACACTGTCTTGAAGGGTTTCGTTGAACAAATAGAAACCAGTACTTATTTTTTTAAAAGTTTGGTACTTATTCTATTGGTTACTTTTCCTGAAGCGCTAAGTTACAGGGATGTAAACAGACCAACACTGATTGTCAAGCAGTGGCAGGGAGAACACAAACACACACATATATACAATAGGCTTCCATACAGTTTCTGTCTATCAAATTCACTCACAAGGTATTGATTGGCCCAAGGCTACAGTAAAAGATGCTTGCCCAAGGTGTCACACACTGTGTCTGAACATGAAAGCATGTGGTTACACAGTGAACTTCTGAATCATACAGGGATGCCTGTATCTATGATTATTGAAGGTAATAAAAGAATGAACAACCTCTACTTCCTACTCCATCTAGGCATTTGAAGTTTTGTAGCACAAATTATAAAGATGGTAAAGAATCAAAGTTCTTTACTACAACTAGTTCAGTCTTACACATTTGCAAATAGCAATTTCTTTAAGGAATCATTAAGGCAGAAAAAAACTTAACAGGAGGTTGATATAAAAAGCTTTATTTTCTTCTCATTAGAAATGAACCTTATTTCTAGCAGTTATTATTGTTATCATCATCATCATCATCATTAAGATGGTAAGCTGGCAAAATCCTTAGTGTCAGAAAAATGCCTTGGGGTATTTCTTCCAGAGTTCAAATCCTGTCACAATCAACTTTGCCTGTCATCCCTCCTGGATTTGATAAAATTTAGAAGCAGTCATGTGCTGGAGTTGATGGCATCAACTATTCTCCCTTCCCACAAATCAAAAACCATTATTATTAACATCATCATTATCATCATCAACAGCATGATAAACTCTTAAGAGTTTATTCAGCTAAACCCACAACCAGGTTTTTTTTTATTCTCCATTAGAATCAAAATTCTTTCATGTTGCTAATGTCTGAAAAAGAAAATGCTTTTTCTTGCCAATACCCACCAAAATATGATTCCATGTCTGTGTAAGGAGCTATTTAATAACATGATAATAATACTTTATCGTTCATACCAATAATTTGTTTATCATAGAAAATAACACTGATTCCCCTCCCACCCCCTCACTTACCCATAAAATGTCATTATATTGAACCAAACATGAAAACTTATTATTCTAATGCCTCAATGAATGCTGTGTCATCCTGAAAGATATTAGCATATTGTGTAAAGGGAAGCAATTTGATTTACTGTTTATTTTTTCTTTTCTTTTACTGTTTTATGTCTACATTTTTTTTATCAGTATAACTGGGAAGATTTTTTTTTCAAATCTATCTGAATCCTTTTCTACTTGCTTTGTTAGCTGCAAGAAATGATCCAAATTTAAAAACAATTTCACCCAAGCACAGAAAAGTGAAAACTATTGACATCCAGCTTGAAGCAACAGGATCATATTTCATATGGCAAAATAAAGAATTATTTCAGTACTCACACGTCCCCTTTCTACTTTTGTAGTTAACATAACAACCAATGTACAATGTTGTTCCCAAACCATCTGAAAGAATTGTAAATAAAAAAAAAAAAGATAGAGAATGTTACCAGAAAGACAATGAAGGAATTAAGGAGACAATTATCAATACTGAAACTATAACTAGACAAACACACTATACATATATATAAACACATACTTGTATATACACAAGTTGGAGTGCAAATGACTAAGTTGATGAATTAGCTGATTAACTAGTTGAGACACAACTGGTGACACCTGTTGTCAAAGTATTTAACTCTCAATGGTCAAATCAACCTATTTTAGTAAATACAAGGTTATTACAAGTTCAAATATGCCTCAAGCATATTTGAACCCGTAAGAAAGCCTTTCACTGTGTTTTGTCATGGAGAAAATTTCTCGCTGTAGACAAATGGTGTAAATACATCTAAAATCAGCTGGCAGAGCCACCTACCCAGACTGTGAGATGCAAACATTTCAGAGTGGTTATCTCCTCTTCAGTCATAGAAACCGAACAGGGAGTGCTGCGAGCTGATAAGAGAGATTGTGCCTCTTATGATATTCCTGTCATAGTACAATGACTGGTAGCGCTAATTGGCGGCTCACCGTAAACAAATTACAGGTTCGAATATGCCCCAAGCATATTTGGACTGGTATGCTTAGAACTGCCACCCTGTCTTTTAGTTTAGTAAAATACACTCAAATATTTACCAATATAGCAACTGTCAAAATACATGTCAACCCTATCAACTCATATATCCGGATTAACACTTTATAAATGTGAAATCAATGGTCACTCTTTGACCGACCATTTACTTCTTAAAAATATATATATATACATTCTAATCACTTGTCTGTAATACTGGAGAGTGTACCAGGTGCCTTTATCGTGTCACCGGCACAGCTGTTTTTAATGCGTCACTGGCATGAGTGTTTTTAATGTGTCATCGGCACGAGTTATATATATATACATATATCATCATCATCCTTTAACGTCCGTTTTCCATGCTGGCATGGGTTGATAACATATATATATATATATATATATATATATGATTGCATGAAGTTTGTGTTATAACTGCAATGTTGCATGGTAGTGAGACATGGGCCTTGAATGCAGAGGACTTGAAAGAAATAAAGCTAGCATGCTCTGTTGGATGTAAGTGGGTGCACTGTAAGTGTGCATGAACAACAAAGTACAAATATGCGAAGAGAAAAATTGGGCATAAGAGGAATCAGATATACTGTACAAAAAAGAAAACTGCACTGGTATGGACATGTGATGTATATGGATGATGGCAGATGTATAAAGTGCTGAAGGCTGATCTTGAGACCTTCAAACTCATGAAGGACTTGGCAGATGACTGGTTATAAGTGGTGCTCGAGAAAACCCACTCATCTCAGTTTCACTGAGATTCTGGAAGTACAATGTGTATATATATGCATAAGTGAACCTCTGCACCAAATTTCCTCAAGACATCCCCCACCAATCATCACTCTAACTGCAGTATTCTGCTGATGTAATTAGATGTGAGCAGAACTGCATGTTTCATCAGTTTTACCCCGATACCACATCTTTCTCACTACCTGTAACCATTTCACTTGATATACATCCTTCATTCTTAATACTGTCCTCTCCACCTATATTTTACAGTGATCACCCTCAATCACACATCTCTCTCTCTCTCTCATTCTTCTCCCATCCAGTGTCCAATTATTACTATTCTACTGTTTTTCATCCCACTCATTTTCTGCACTGTCAGTCATTTCCTACTCCCGCCCCCATTCATATGTATCATTGGTCACCCCCATTCACCCTTCACCCTACCCAGTTTCTACAGTTGTCACCTACTTTTCCATCTTATCATCCCTCAACATTTGTTCGTTATTATATTCACCCTCTCACCCATTCCAAATCTTCAACAATCTCTCACTCTCCCATACACTCTCTGTTCTCCTGTCCTCACTCACTTATACTCAGCTTCTTGTACCTTGAGGGTCCACCCTGACATCACATCACCACTATTTTATTACATTCTCCACCTCTGGCTTGCTCACTCCCGCTCTCTCTTCTATAATGTTAGTAGCCATGCAGCTCCCCTTCGGCAAGAAACCTGTTCTGTTCTGGCCCTTCTCTCATAATTTAACCTCTAATCTCCTAGCATAAAGTTGCCCCCCCCCTCTCTCTACCGTAGTCCCACTCAATTGAAGGAGATCTTAGTCTTGCAAGCTGTATAGTGACCTCACTAGTGCTGGTGTCAAAAAAAAAAAGTACCCGGTGCATGCTGTGAAGAGGTTGATGTTAGGGAGGGTATCTAACCATAGAACCCTTGCCAAAGTAGACACTAGAGCACAATGCAGTCCTTCAACTTGTCAGGTTCTATCAAACTGTCCAACCATACCAGTATGGAATATGGACATTAAATGATGATGATGATATTTTTTGCAAACAATTTGGGGTTAACAGACCAAATTTATTCATAATTACAAACTGTATACCATAATTCTTTCTATAGCTGTTCAAACCTGCAGTAAATGGAAGTTTTAATTACAGAAGTGATTTTGTTAAAATGGAGTTCTGTTCTCTAGGTATAGATATATAAATATGTAAAACAAATAAGAAGACTTCTCTAAAAGAGGACTTATTTTGATCAAAGGAAGACAATTTGTTGTCTTTATTGACAAAGACCCTGATTTAATGAGAGAAGAAAAACTTAATCCAATGACTTGACCTGAAAAACCAAATTCAAGCACAGAAATTCTTAAAATAACAAAATTTACAAAAATGAGTCATTTTAAGGATTCTAAGTTTGGAATGGGGGGGGGGGGGAAAAAAACCCAAAAAATAATCTCAAGAAAGATTATAAAAGTAAATTGGAATTTTATGGAGAAGAAAAAAACATTGCACATTTATAACAAAAAAGAAAAAAAAAAGATTTCTAAAATTGTAAGGCAGACCAAATAATTTCATTTATTGCTCCTGAAATGAAGTTGAAAATTAGGCAATGTAACCGCATTATTCAACAATGTGGAAGAAAGAATACAGGAAACCACAAAATGATTTTAAATATTTGTAGAAATAATTGAAAAACAAACTAAAAATATGAGCAGAAAGGGTGGGCGTGACTGTGCTGCACAGTTGGATGAGGTTAAGTGGTAAAGTGATCCATTTTCCAAAGAATCTTTCTGTTGGCTATGTCTTAGGCTATAACAATTAAATCTTTGGGGTTTTTGTTCTACCAAGAAAATCTAGGTCTCTTGGAATTATGGCAGCCTGCAAGTTCACAAGACAATAGGAGTGTACTGTTTCCTTGTGAGGATTGGAAGGTTAAAATATGTAATAAATAGATGTAACCATACCACATTATTGAAAACTGAATAAGTTTATGTAATACACACACACACATTTATGCCTGAGAGAGTGATTGGAGAAATATATAGACTTGAGGGAGAGACAGATTCTCTCTCTCTCTATATATATATATATCATCTTTAACATCCGTTTTCCATGCTGGCATGGGTTGGATGTTTATATATATATATATAAGAGAGAGAGAGAGAGAGAGAGAGAGAGAAAGAGAGAGAGAGAGAGAGAGAGAGAGAGAGAGAGAGAGAGGGGGGGGGTGTGTGTGTGTAAAATAGAGGAAGAAATGAGTCAGAAGCAAGAATGACTTAACAGTGATTGAAGTCTTTAGAAATTACTGTAACATTTCAACATCCCAAGTGGAATGAGTAAGAATGAAATGCTGTCAGTGGTGGCAGTGGTATATTTGGGTCTGAGTGCTGGTAATATGAATGCAGTAGTAATAATTTTATAATGAATGGGAGCATATTGGTGGAGAAGTTTGTTGTGGTAGGCAAGCAAATTAAAATTTAAAAAGTAGGTTATGGGGTCAGGTTCTGCTGAAGCTGATGAGCCAACCTCAACTTTCATCACAATGGTAAATATGTCACCATTGATGAAGCCATGTTATTGGAAAAACTTATGAAAGAAGATTAAATGGAAAGAAAGGAATAAAAGTAAGAAAGACAATGACATCACAAAGACATAGGAAAAGGATATAGAAGAGAGGAGATATATAGTGATCATGTTTTATTTTATTGATAGACTCAACATTTCTGAGATTGATATCTCACAGATGACCACAGTTATAGAGGTGGAGTTCTAACAGGGTCACCCTTCCTAATATTATTATTCAACAAGGTGAAAGAAAGAATGCAGGAAACCACAAAACGATTTTAAATATTTGCAGAAATAACTGAATGCAAAGCTGAAAAGTTTGGATAATAAAGTAGAGTTGACAGTATCTAAAAATCAACTGAACAAATTTTAGTGAGCTTCCCAGGGCTCATCTTACCTTTGGATGACTTTTATCAGACATCAAGAAGGTTAGATCTGTTGACAGTAATAATTTCAAGCTTGTAAGTCCTTTTCATAAATTGCATATAGAATGTCTAGCAGCCATTGTTCAATACTATATAGAAGTCACATATAGAAATGCAAATATGCCATAGTCTAAAGTTACTGATGGTCATAAATCACATGGCACATTATGTTAACTGTTTTGATACCAACCCACTTGACACCATCTTTGGTTCTATGATACATACCTGTATTAAAGTGATCTTAATTAAAATCTTCCATTAAAATTTCATGTTAATTTGTTCTAAACGCAAGTTCAATAACGACAAAATTATTATATCAAATTCTTCATTATTTTCAAAATGAATTGAAAGAAAGCCAGAGTATCTCAACAGAAACATGATAACAACAGGGTTAATCAAAAGTCTGGATAAAATCTTCCAAACACTATCTACTACTGGCATTTGAAAACTCACAGCTCCAAGTCCTCCAAATGGATTACTCAAAGCAGCTGGTTTACATTAGTTCAATCAAAAGACAGGCTGAGCTTTTACCTATCAAGGCAATTCTCGGAAGATCACCAGTCAAGCCAAGAAGCATGACTCCATACATTGCACAATTCTCAGCTTTTCCCACTTCCCTAATTACAACCTATGTTTTTCGTCCATTGTCAAAAGAATCTTCATCAACTTTACATAATCTTCCTTTCCTTCATTTTCCAATCACAATCAAGTTGTGAGTAGTACTCTCTCAGAGAAAGCCTCCCATTTTGCTATCAAGTTGCATCAAACTGCACACACTTGGTCAATTTCACTCCTCCAGGTTTACCACTATCTATATATACAAACCAAGTATAAAAGTGTCTCCAGACCAACAAGGCCACTAGCCCTAACAATGTCTCTTCCATTAACTTAAAACAATGCACTCCACAGATAGACTCTAGAATCACTAAACTTTTCAATCTCTTTCTTTCTACAAGGATATCCTAACTTTTGGAAACACACTGGTGTGTCCCCATACTCAAGAAGAGTATGACCCTGCCAATATCTTCATATTCCAATATCCTAAAGGTAATGGAGACAACTATTTCTCCTTAGTGACCATTATTACAGCTTTTGTAAAGTTAGATTTATTTAAGAATTGTTATTCTATGCCACTCACCTGTGGGCTCGCAACCAAAAGAAATTTGATGATAGAAGCATCATTACCAAAAGTTTTTGACTGTATCTGGCATGCAAATCTATTAAAGCTGTCCACATATAGGTTCCACCCAGCTTTCATGTTTTAGACCAATGGCTCCTTATCAGCTCGTACTATCAGAGGCATGCTGATGGTGTTCTTGCTGACCTGGTGTGCTTCAAGGTTTGGTTCTCTCCTCCAAACTCATCCTACTCAATGACCTACATGCACCCCACCCCCACCCCCACTTCCACTTATCTTCTGTATCCACTTGGTACCATACACATATAACTGAAACAGCTCACACCAAATCTGCATTAGCTCCATGAACAGAGATCTCAAAAACATCCTCCAATGAGTTTGTGTCAATCTTATTTCCTTTAATAGAAATAAATAAATAAAAGACTGTCACACCTATATCCCCCCCCCGCCACCACCACCACCTCCAATCATGAGTAGCATGCAACAAGAGTATTTGCAATCATCCCAAATGTTAGGCCTCATTATCTTTTGGCAAATCCCCATCCTTAACATAGTTGTTAAGTGTGGCCCTTCCCTTCACAGCCATAGAATACTTTACTTCCCAACAATTATTAACTCTCTCGAAGCTCAGGTGACACAATAAAGAACTGCTCACATATTTAGAACAGAGCAATTGTTACATACACACACGCATGCACACACACACACACACACACACACACACACACACACACACACACACACACACACACACA
>JAOPUL010007422.1:164136-175647 GCA_027564515.1 Octopus rubescens
CAAGATGCCACGCAGTGGGATTGAACCCAGAACCATGTGGTTGGGAAGCAAGCTTCTTACCACACAGCCACGCCAATGTTGACATTGATTTTTTTTTCTCTTTCAAGAGGCACAAAACCTCAATTTCATAAACTATTCAAATGTGTGTGTCTATGGTGGCAGGCATGATTTCCTTTAAAAATTTGCATACCCTCTTTTTCTGTAAATCTTTATTTTGTGAGCAACAGAACAATATAAAGCATTAAAAAAACCCTTTTGTAAATTTCTCATCTTGCTCTTCATCATCATGCTTTTACTTTTTTTCCCCGAATGGCATAGGATAGGTATTATATCAGCCAAATATTTTCACCATAGATAAATCTCTACCATCTCGGCTGTGGGAACAACGAGTTCAAAGTAATAAATGCTACTAATACAGCCAGAAACTTTGACAAATTAGTCATAGCAGAAAAGCTTGTATACTGCTAAGGTTCAAGCAAATAGTCCATGTCAAATTTGAAAATGGTGACGCACTAATCAATACTGCATAACCACTGAAATACTTGATAGCTAACAACATTGAGTTCAGTCCTACTACAAGCAAAACTGGTAGTTGTTGTCCAATGAATTCAATTGTCTCTTGTCCACATCATGAATGGTTGCTGAAGGGAAAAGCTACCAACATGGGCTGATACAGCTGCCAACAGATATTGCAAGGCATCTTGCTAGACACTCTAACAGTTTTGCCAATACACTGCCCCTGGAGTGGCACTTTTTTAGTGACTCTGAAAGGATGAAAAGCAATAAGATTTCAATTCAGAATGTAGACATTCAGAAGAAATAACACAAAACATTCTATCTGATGCCATAATGAGAAATTCAGAACTATGCCTGTGAATGGTGGACAACCATTACTTAATCCTTAATTCTAATCATGACCACCATCATCATTTAACTTCTGTTTTCAATGCTGGCATAGATTGGATGGTTTTACAGGAGCTGGCAAGCCAGAGAGCTGCACCAGGTTTCAATTGTCTGTTTTGGCATGGTTTCTACCCTTCCTAATGCCAACCACTTTACAGAGTGTACTGGGTGATTTTTACATGGTACAAGCAATCCTCTTTGCAATACTCTTTCTACTTCTGAAAGAAAAAAAAATGTACCCATATATATGAAATACATGTATACATGTTGGCATTACAATACACACATGCAAATACTCAACAGACCACGTGTTTTCCAATCAAAGAGGAAGTGAGAAGGACAATATACATCAGCCACAAGCCCATTATCATGCTGTCATGGCACCAGCACTGAGATGGTGTCTAATTGGAGAGGGAAAGAGAATTTGAATGAAGAGTCTTGTATGTCAAAATAAGGCTGAAGTTCAGCAAGTGAGCCATGATTAGGTTGTTGTAAAGAAAATCAGTTTAGATAAGAGATCAAAACTACACACACACACATGTATCAACATGTAGCTGCTTACCATGGTGTCTCTTACATTACAACCCTCTCATTTCTATTACTGTCTTTCTTATCATATTACTATCATGTTGACAATGTTTGTCTTGAACAAAAGAGTAGAAAGGCAACCTGAATAGTGTTGGTGCCATAATAAAAATGCACTCAGTATATCCTATAAAAATGGTTGGTAAATGAATTGAAACAATGTAGAAGGAACTTTTTAGTCTCAGTGAGGATATGACAATCTCTGAAGTACCATTATAAAATCCAACTGTAGAACGTGGTTCATGTTGGAAAGGGCTGTAGATACCATACCAAAATGGAATGTATGTATGAGACATAGCCCTGTAACCCAGCTAGGAGAGCAGAAACTTTGGATATGAACTAACTTGGAGTATGACCTGTCTGACTCATGCGGAAAAATGAATGTAAAAGATTGATGACATCATCATCATCATGATAATATAAAGTGTATAGCTTGCAAACTTCCATAAAGACAATCGTAAACCCCCATCCTTCTTTGAAGGGTTAGGGTTGCTTTGTATTTCATGTTGTTATTGCTTAATTAAGAAGAAAATAAACTGTTGCATAAATCTGACCTCAGATACATAAATGAATTGGAAAGAAGATGTGACATTTATGCCTTTTCCTCTTAGAGGAATTAGTAATACAAATGGAACAGTGCCTGTTAGGAATCACTCACCATATTAATAGAAACTTATGCATGATGGTGCCACTATGAGGTAATATTACTGAGATTAGACAGGCCTAATTATTGTTATTTTAACATTTCTTTCTTTTTAATGAGCTACATTCTTTAAATTCCTTTGTCTATAATAGCTTTGGTTGGATGGTTGGGTCATTTCTGGCATTTTATCAATTATTAGAGCAGGAACTGTTTTTGGTTACAAGTCTAAATGAAAGCAATAAAGCAACTATCTCTCAGATCAACAGACCAAAGCAATCAGAGATAATTTGTTATGACCAAAATTACAAGCCTTTATATGAGTAATCCAAATGTTTGCCTTCATAAAAACAAGAAGTAAACGATACAATTTTTTAGTACAACACTTACAGGGTGACACATCTCTGTATCTGTTCTTTGAAATGTTGGCAGGTAACCTTGCTGCATTCATCGTCAGGCCGTGCTTTTTTCTATAAAGTTGCTGTTAAATAGAAGAAAAAGAAGATATATGGTTGAGTAGATATTTTAATGGAAAGCAGAAATACACAAAAGACTGATGACATCATCATCATCATTCTTTAACGACCATTTTCCATGCTGGTATGGGTTGGATAGGTGTTGATCTGGGTTTACTTCTTAAACAGCTTGAAATGAGTTTTGTTTATAACAAATTCTGCAGACATCTACTCTCCTATATATACCAGATAGGGTTCAGTGATGAGAAGTAAAGAGGTGATATTAAGATCTATTTAATGTGAATTATTATATGTTAGTATTTATGGACACACAGAAGAGAGCAGCTGGTTTAGCAATTAGGACGTTGGCCTACTAAACAAATCTTGTAGAGTTTGCTTTGCATTCTTAACAGGGACACAATTCACTCAACCAAGATGAAGGTAGCTCTGTAAACAATGAAGGTATTGTGAGTATTTGATGAGTGACTATTCCAGCTTCCAATACTAAATTCAAATATTCTCATAGTTACAAATGCAGTGGTTGTTATTTAGCAGTAGGTCAGCCTTGAACCAGCAAATATATAATCAGAGGTATTCCAGCCATGACCATCTTGTAAAGTGTTCAGACATAAGTTATCTAGAAAAATACCATCCAATGTGATCTTTATTATTTAAGATGGTAAAGTGCGGTTTGAGGAAAAATTGGCTGCAATTTCTAACAGACTGAGAGATTGCATGGAAGCCCCCTGACTGGCTTAGGAAAGCAGTAATCCATTGATATTGGATCAAAAATGAAAATTTCAAGTACTTGGTTGAAAGAACAGAAGTGAAAGAGTCAGCTGTTTTTGAGAGGAAAGACAGAATCAACAGAAAAATTTAGTTTGTGTGTGTGTGTGAGGGAGAGAGAGAGATTAAAGTGAGAGCTCTGTATATAATAATAACTTTTCACTTACTTCAAACTGTGCCATGGCAGCCCCACTCTCCAGCCCCTCCTGCAGGAGCATCATGGAGGCCTGGAGAGTGTTGGCCCCAGACATGGTACTTGCTATTTGGTGTGTCTCCGGTATATACATCAAGTCTGGCTCTTCAACATTATCTTCACTAACATAAACTGCAAAAACAAGTAACAAAATTTGTTTAGTATTCAATAAAAGACAAATTAAAATCCATTTCTTTACTTTTCAAGTTTTTTCATGGATCAGTAAATTTTGAGTATATTTTCAGATAGATTGTCAGAGTAATTCACATTTAGCAGTGGGATGATTTTTCCTTACTATTAAGGAGAAATGGTGTTTAATTTTTATTAGACAGACTGAGGATATTACAGAGGTCTACAAGACAAGTAGAATTTCTAGCTCAAAGTTACAATACAAGATTATAGTTTTCCAAACTACTAAATTTCATCTTTGGAA
The DNA here is from genome assembly GCA_027564515.1 of Octopus rubescens. Taxonomy (NCBI): domain Eukaryota; kingdom Metazoa; phylum Mollusca; class Cephalopoda; order Octopoda; family Octopodidae; genus Octopus; species Octopus rubescens. Next base: position 168,132 of record JAOPUL010007422.1, read on the forward strand.
TGTATATTTATATTATTATTTCTTCTTCTCCTCCTCCTCCTCCTTCTTCCTCATTTAATGTCCGTTTCCATGCTAGCATGGGTTGGACGGGTTTTACCTAATGACTCTTCTCCAGGCCTCTTGATCTTGGGCAAGGCCTGGTTGTAATTTCAACTCTTGTGCAAGGCCTGGTCGTAATCTTAGCTGTATAACATTTCCATTGGTTTCATCACTGAGCGTTATTAGAAATCAAGTCAAAATGACATGTATGAGCACCAGTCTATGCAAGCAGTGGCTCACTTGGATCATGATGACAATCCGATGTATGCCAGCATGGAAAGTGGAAATAGAATGATGATGAGAAAAATGGGAGTAATTTTCTTATCCACCTGGGCAAAGAATAAGACACCTGATGCTGATCATAAATTAAACTTATTGAAATGTAGTAGTAGTAGTGGTATGGGTGTATGTGCTGTAACAGCGTGTCACTGCATCCAACATTTGCTGGTGGTTCCCTACTACTGCTGGCGGATGATACCTTCGTATCACTCAGGCAACAACCCTCCTAACCCATGAGTTTGTTTTGGGTAGTCGTTGCTGGTGAGGGTTTTACAAATCCTACCTCAACCTCTTTGAGTTGCCTTTTATGACATGCAGGAGGAAATGTTGGGTCTATTCTTTGAAATGCTGATCCCCACACAGCACTAGAGCAATGTGAAGTGATGTGAAGTTTTGCTCAAGAACACAACACACTAGATCGTGTGTACAATACTCTGACCACTAGACCATGCGCCTTCACATGTAAATGTAGTGTAGATATAAATATTATAGATATAAAACTTAAAAATGGGGTTATTAATTTGTTCATTTTACATCTGTTTTCCTATGCTAGCATGGGCTGGATGAATACATATCAAGACCGTTTTACAGTCAGGTACCCTTCCTATCACTAACCCTCACCTGTTTTTCAAGTAACTCATTTTTGAAAACAGAGCTACAAGATGACTTGTTAGTAGGGAATGTCAACAAACATTCTTGTTTTTTGATTAATGCTTTTCCTGTCAGGACATAGAATTTAAACACATACAAACACATATGTATACAATGGGCTTCTTTATTGTTTTTGTCTATCAATTTCACTCACATGGCATTGGTGGGTCTGAGGCTACAATAGAAGACACCTGCCCAAGATGCCATGCAGTGAAAACTGAATATTATGTGTAAGAACCAAACTTTGCACCCTATAGTCTGGAAAAATTATAGTCTTATCAATAATAACTCCATTTTGACATTTATAAATTAAATACATCATTAATTGGTTCTTGTGCCTGAGAATTTTTATTTCCTTCAGAGTGAATGGCTCCTCCTCATTTAAAGCCAATCCTTAAACAAGTGGGAGCTTAGACAAACAAAAGTTGGTGAAAATTGTGGTTGTTGTTGTAACTTGTGTTATTTACATTTTCCTTTAGCTATTCTTTTTCTTTTGACTTCAAAATGTCAGTTCTGGTGTTGATAGAATGATGCCAATTGAAAGATTTCTTGTGGGGTCAAATCTCCCATATGTTTGTCTTAATTCCAGTTGTTTTGACAGTAAACTTTAGCTGGTCTTTGTAACAGTGGAGAGGAGGACATCCTTGTGGTCTTTTCCCAGTAGTGAAGAGGATTTGATGAGTAAATCTTTCTGCCTTCACTCTAACCACATGTCCTGACCATTGTGACCATTGTTTCAAGATGGTGGATTCAATGCTTTGATGTATGTGATAGAAAGTAGTGTTGTCATCTGCACATTGAAGCTCTAAGATGTTGGCAAGTCACTGAAATCAAAATCTGGCTATATTAAATAGTCTACCATTAAAACGGTATTAGCACCTAGATTATCTAGAAGAAAATAAAAAAACATTGCAGACAAATATGAAGTGGAGAGCACAGGTGCAAGAATCCAATTTTGCTTAAATCCAAATATAATCAGAAAGTTTGTTTTGATGAAAAACACAACCTGATATATCATTGTGCAATGTTTAAACCAGTGAAGAGGTCTGGGTAGCCAAAACATTGAAGAACCATCTTCATAGCATTTCTTGCATCGTCACAAGCCTTTTTCCCAATTGTAGAAGATAAGAAAAAGTGTTTTCTATTTTCTCTGCCTTTTTCTTGCACAGAAAATCATGTTCTGTCATGAGAGGCATGAAATCCATTGAACTTTTGGAAGAATTCCAAACAAATTTGTGGGGTTAGGAACTGAGCTCTAGGTGAATACTTGTTTTGGACAATTGAAATTGAGTGATAGTGATAAAGAGGGAGCATTTTGAAGGGAGGCCAAAGGGAAGATTCATAATGGGATTACAGTTCAATACCTTCTTTACTAATGACATCTTAAGGCTGATTATCTCCTCAGAGTAGAACTTTATTTCTTGATGATACTATCAAATTGGTTTTAGTTGTCAGTAAAATTGATTTTTTTTTTTTATACCTTTGTTACCAGGAAAAATTGGAGCATAAGCTGAGATGAGTGTAATAAAGTTGTGTTGAAGAACACAGAGAGTCATAAGGTGTTCATTTATGGTGTCGCGTGATCCTACAACAAATAAAACCAACTCCTTGAATTCTATTCTCTCCCTCCTCTTTCTCTTTCCAAAAGAAAGTGTAACCAGAACCTGTCCTATCAAAGTTTTTCTTTCTCCTGAAAGCAGTGTTTCACACAGGGTAGCAATATCAATGCTGAAACAAGAGTTCTTTTGAAACAAGTGCTACATGTTGTGGCCTTTCAATGTTGTTTATATTAAAAAGTGTTCTTATGTTTTATGTCCTAAAGATCAGGTTGGTAGATCAAGATTCAGTTTTCTTAGAGTTTCAGCTGCATGAAGGATGATCCGTTAGGTTTGGTTGCCCAATCAGGAACCAAAGAAAGGATTTTAGCAAACATTTTCTAGAGTTTTCTCTGTTAAGAGTGGGCATTGATATTCCTGAATAGCCTTATCCAGACACAGATGTAGGATCAGAACTCCCAAGAAACCACTGGGTCTTGTGATGGTGACTACCACACATCTGCCACTAATGTGCAGCTCTACACTAGGCACTTCAAGCAACAAGAAACCTGTTTACACTGGTAAGAAGTTTGCTTCCTAACCACATAGTTCTGAGTTCAGTTCCACTGTGTGGCACCTTGGGCAAGTGTCTTCTACTATCGCCTCAAACCAACCAATGCCTTGTGAGTGGATTTGGTAGATGGAAACCGAAAGAAGCCTGTTGTGTGTATATATATATATATATATATATATATATATATATGCGTGTGTGTCTTTGTGTTTATCCCCCATCCCACCCCACCACTTGACAACCAATGTTGGTGTGCTTACGTCTCTGTAACTTAGCAGTTTGTAGAAAAAGGCCGATAAAATAAGTACCAGGCTTTAAAAAAAAAGTACTGGGGTCGATTCATTCGACTAAAAGTTCTTCAAGGTGGTGCTCTAGCATGGCTGCAGTCAAATGACTGAAACAAGTAAAACAAAGATATCGATAAAAATATAAAAGCTTTCAAGAATTGGTTGAAATATTGACAGAAAAGTCAACTGGAAGACATGCTGATGGAATGGATTTATTTACAAGGTAACTCAATTTGTCAGGGCATTGAGAGACAGCAGGTTAGGGTTTCAGGACCACCCCTGGTAGAAGATATGAATGAGAAAAGCAGTGTCGAATGAAACTGCAATAAATTGCTACTGATTTGGTAGTAACTTTCTTCACCAGTTCTTCAGGTGTTGCCCTCTGCTAGTTCAAATGAGATCAACCATTGTTGTCTATATCAACTTGTGCTGGCACTGGGGTCTTGAAGGAGATTGGTCATGTTCACTTTGGGTTCTCTTTTATAATCTTATTGCCATGGGTGGCCCTAAACTCCCAATGATATTATTCTCAGAGTCATCAGACCATGCAAACCCTCTGCTACAGCAAGGAATGACCATCAGAGGGTAACACAATAGAACAAAAACAAACGTGAAAGACAGGGTCTTAACACTGCTGTAAGTTGATCACAATTAGACATAAGTGTCATAAAGAGATAATAAAAATAATACTGAAAAGAGGTGTGTGTATGTGGGGTGGTGGTGGTGCAGATGAACTGACTGGAGCATTTAAAGAACTACTTTAAGAGAAAAGAAACTTACCATTAGGTCTAATAATAAGAGCTAATTCTCCTGAATGTGTCTCCCGAGACGCTTTGATAAACATCACAACCTGATAAAGAGAAAAAGAAAGGAAATGAATCACATGGTTAAACCTTTTTATTGTTAATTAAAATAATCTCTAGCAAGACTGTAACCAATTGAACATCTCACGGGGACCCTCTAATTTCATGCAACATATATGCTGTGAGGGTGAAAAGTAGCAATGAGGTTGCAATTTTGCTGTTTGGACATGTGGAGGGATGAAAGTAAACTTACACATTCAAATAGCTGTAACACCAATCTCTTTCTTGGTCCAAATGATGGGCTCAGTTCTCCTGAGCAAATCCAGAGGCATCTTATCTACTAGGTTATCACCTATTATTTCTCTTTGTTCACATCTTTTACAATTACAACTTAATTTAAAACATTTCAACGCAGACTTGAGTGAAACTAGAACTTGTCTAGACTGCCCTGCAACTACAATCACACATCCAAACACTGCCTAGTTAATAGTATAGCTTGCTTCTAAGTCACATTGAAGAATGGCTTAATCAGTGTATAGAATGTAATTTGCAACCTCATAGCCTCTATGAACTTGATAATTCTAACAAGACTATTTAGGGTTATTTGATAACATACATATTACGAGAATGAACTGATCCAAGAAGGATGACATTACATCACAAATTTCTGTCTCAATGAATCAATTCAAGTTTTATCACCATAAACTTTAATACATCATCATCCTCATATTCTATTGAATTAAGCCAGTCCTAAAAAAATAGGTTACTGACATTTATACAGTTAAACTCTTAAGTGAATGAAATCACTAAAAATCTCAAGAGATCTGTTGTGATAAAACTGTACTGATCTCCATTAAAGGAGACCAAACTAGATCAATGTAGAGTCACAAAGATTCCAAAATGGTGCAAAAAGGATAACAAAATATACAGTTATAAGGCACCTACCTGTTCATGAGTGTGTTGAGAAACATCACGGCCATTTATAAATAACACTTGGTCGCCCTCGTTTAGCCGAGGTATACATAAATCTGCTGGGGTATTAGGTGCCACCCGAGAAACTATGATGGGCATACACTGGTCAGATCCACCCTAAGAAAGAAAAGAAAACTTATGATAATCATAAAATTATGATTTTTCAAGTGTTTCAAAAAGGTCACTAGCTATGTATGTGTTGTAATCTAATGTCTGCTCCGTATAGCAGTATACTTAGTTATACAAGTAAAAGAAACATGACCGATGTCCCCGACTTCTGTCTCCACTCAATTTCCTACATCACCGTCTTCATAACCTTAGGCACATACGAACTCGTCACGTGGGAGGGGGTGTTCCATTATTATTATCCCCATAACATCTCACTTTTTAACTTTTTATTTTTTCAGGGAGTGTAATCTTATTTCTTTTATTAACAATAATTTTTTATATCACCCCACCTCCTTTTTTGAATTTTTTTTTTTTCAGTTACAAATTTAATATTTTTTTCAGTTGGCATTCATTTCTAGGAACTCTGTACTTTTTCTTTTTCTTTTGCTTGTGTGTCTGGGTTCAATTATTTGTGGTGGCATTGGTACTTGAAAAGTATCATATAAACACATTCCATTGGTTATTCCATTCTCTTGGTTTCGCTCTCAATGAATCTTTTTTTTTAGTTGGTTTATGTGTCTCTTGCACACCCATTTTCTTCCTTTTACCAAATATAGCATTTTTCCTAAGCGTTTGGTAATCACGCCATCTTCCCAACTTTGTTTTCCATTCTTATATACCTTAACAAATACCTTTTCACCAATTTTGAAATATCTTGCTGTATTATCTGTTGCAATTTTTCTTTTCTTACAAGGTAGCAATTTGTCGAAGACTGATTTTATTTTCCTCACAAACATCAGCTCTGCTGGTGACATACCTGCTGGTGTATTTGGATTTGGTGTCACATGGTATACTCTTAAGGATTGTTGTAGAGCTACCTCATCCGTGACTTCCTTTTGTTTGACTTTCTTAGGGCCCTCTTGAATGTATTGACAAAGTGTTCTGCTTGGCCGTTGGATCTGGTATGGTATGATGCAGTAGTTATATGTTCTACAGCGAACGTCTTACAAAACTTTTTAAACTCAAAAGACACAAATTGTGTTCCATTTATCGGACACTATAGTGTCTGGGATGGCAAATCTCGCAAACAGCTTATGTAGAAAGTTTGTCGTAGTTGAGGAGGTTGGCTTTTTACGCTTACAAATTTCTGGCCATTTAGAGAAACTATCTACCACCAATAAGTAGTATGAACCATTTAAGGGACCGGCAAAATCAATGTGCAGTCTCGACCATGGGGCATCTACTTGTGGCCATGGTTCACATTTTATCATTGGTAATTTTGCTGCTAGAGCACATCATCTGCAACCCTTCACTAAATTTTCAATTTCTCTATCCATTTTTGGCCAATACATGTAGCTACGCATTAAAGCTTTCATCCTTGAGATACCCGGATGTCCAACATGAAATTCCCATAACATTTTCTTTTGCAGTGTTTCAGGTATTACTATTCTCTGAGCATACATCAGTACACTATCACAAATTGTGTATAGGTTCACATCTTGATTTCGTTCCGTACCAATCCTGTTTCTATTTACTTTTCCTGTCAACAGTAATCTTTTCATTTCTGTTATGAACTTGTCTTTTTCTGCATTTTGTTTTATGCCTTCTAGGGTCACCGGTAGTTCGCATACCACATTCCACATTCCATTTTTTATTTCTCCCTCTGATCTTAATGCTGCGATTACCCGTATCTTTGAATGGCTCACCTTGTTTTGGTATCAGTCTGGACAACCCATCCGCATACCCTAGTTTCTTTGACGGTAAATATTCCATTTTGAAATCATAATTCAATAGAATAGTGCCCCATCGCTTGTAGTCTATTTGCTGTGTGTGTTGGTATTCCTTTTTTAGAACCATATATTGATAGTAGTGGATGAATAAATCTATGGAGTATTTTTACACTGAATATGATTGCTAATGCTTCCCTTTCAATCTGGCTGTAGTTCCTTTCTGTTGATAATAACGATCGTGACACATGGACTATAGCCTTTTTATTTCCATCGTTATATTTATGCAGAAGCACTGCACCTATACTGTAATCATTCGCATCTGTAGCCAATATAATACCCAGCTTCGGGTCAAAATGCACTAATAAGTTTGATGTTAAAATGTTTTTTAAATCATTAAATGCCTTCTGGCACTTATCAGTCCAGCATAATTTTGTATTTTTCTTTAACAAATCATTTAGCAGGGCCCCTAACATTGTGTATATTGGGAATATAAATTTGGTAGTAATTTACTAATCCCAAAAATGCTTGTAGCATAGTCACA
>JAOPUL010007422.1:200532-212965 GCA_027564515.1 Octopus rubescens
AGGTCTCCATAAAGGCATTCGTTTGTCATATGTTGCTGCTATTTCACATTTAGGGCCATTCATAGCATCCTTGTGTAGGCATCCATCTAGCCCATTTGATAATTTCTTTGTCAGTGTCCAGGTTTCACTGCCATATAATAGCATTGATTCAACAGTTGCAATGAACAGCTTGATTTTGATTCACCTGGACAATTTGTAGCTCCAGATCTTCTTTAGTTTATGACAGGCTGTCCATGCTTGTGCCTTCCTGATCTTGATGTCTGCTTCCGAACTGCTCACCCAACCACCTAAGTACTTGAAATCTTCAACAACATTCAATTTGGAACCACATACATGCACCATGTGTATTATAGTTTTAGAATAGGTACACTGTAACCCTGTGTGTCACCATGAGAGGTAACTAAAAGGGTTGGCAATAAGAGAAGCATCTGGCTGTTAAACATGCTCCAGAAAAATTGTCCAACCCAGGCCAGCATGGAAAAGTAGAAGCAAAAGTCTGCTGCTGCTAATAATAATGAAAGTCAGATACAGATTGCAGGTATGTCTGTGTGGTTAAGAAATTCCCTTTGCAATTATGTGGTTTTAGGTCCTATTGCACTGTGCAGCACTTTGGGTGAGGGTCTGTTACCATAACATTGGGTAGCCAATAGTCAACTTCGAGCTTACAATGTCATGAGACTGGAGCTTAGCTGGATTCTCAGAGTGTTTAGGCTCAAAGTACTTGACTCAACTCTACCCTCAATGGGATGCCAGGTGCCACTGTTGCTCATATACATCACACACCACTGATATATATCAGATCCCATCTACATATATATATCACACACAACTGACACATACATCACACACTACTGACACACAACTGGCACACACACATCTCACACCACTGACACATACATCACATGCAACTGACACATATATCACACACCACTGACACACACATCACACACAACTGACACACACATCACACACAACTGACGCATACATCACACACCATTGACACACATACCACACATCACTGAAACACGGATAACACACAACTGACACACAACTGACACACATCACACACAACTAACACACACATCGTACATTACTGACACATACATCACACACAACTGGCACATACATCTCACACCACTGACACACACATCACACACCACTGACAGACACATCATACATCACTGACACACACATCACACACTACTGACATACACATCACACATCACTGATACACACATCACACATCACTGACACACACATCACACATCATTGACACATACATCACACATCACTGTCACATACATCACATACCACTGACACAAACATCACATATAACTGAGAGATATATCACACACCAGTGACACACACCTCACACACTGACACACACATCACTGGCATACACACATCACACACACCACTGACACACACATCACACACACATCACACACCACTGGCACATACATCGCACATCACTGACACACTCATAACACACCACTGACACATACATCACAAATCACTGATGCACATATCACACACTACTGACACATATGTTACATCACAGACATTTATGTAGCTAATATTCCATTCTATACTGGGCACGAAGGCCTGGAATTTTGGGAGAGGGGAGTAGTTGATGTTATCGACCCCAGTTCATAACTGGTACTCACTTTATCGACCCTGGAAGGATGAAAGGCAAAGTCGACCCCGGCGGCATTTGAACTCAGAACGTAAAGTCGGAAAAACTCCTGGCACTGTAACGACTCTGCCAGCTCGCCGCCTTTATAATAATAATAATAATAATAGGGCAATGTATTGGCAGAATCATTATAGCAGACGACAAAATGTCTGGTGGGAATGAATTACTCCATTTTGTTCTGAGTTCAAATCTCACTAAGGTTGATTGGCTTTTATCCTTCCAGGGTTGAGAAAATACGTACAAACCAACGACCGGGATTGATATAATTGACTGTTCCCTCCCCCAGAGTCAAATTTTCTTTTTAGACTCTTGAATTCTTGACCATTTATCAAACAGACTCTGAAGGATAAAGCTTACTGATCAATGCCATAGAGGATAATAAACTTTACTCTTCAGCATCCTAAGAACATACTAAAGTAGCAAGAGGACCAGAGTAAAAGTATAATAAATGATTAGAGTCATCTGTACTATGTTGCAAGTACTTATTTGGATCAACTTTACACATTAATAGAAAAATAATGTTAAAAGTAAAAATCAACACAGGTGGTTTTGAACTTAAAAAATGAACTTTGATGGTGTTGCTTGTCTAATTGGATTCTTTTCTAATTATTCAAATAGCACACCAGAAACAAAATGTGTGAAAATGAACTAACAAGGGAGCCTTTATATAGTCATTCACCTTACTAAAAATAGCAGCTAGATCTCCCTCAAAGAAAACCCTACCAGCTGAAAAAGGAGAGCCAGAAAATGAGCTGTTGACACACAGACATAGAGATGGTCAGGGTTGAAATGCCTTTGATTGCAGGTCTGCTCAATCAAAACTAACCCGGAGTTAAAAAACATCTACCAAAATAATTTGGATAACTTTTACTGGACAAACTAAAATTTACATTCATTAACTTCCATCTTCCTGCATTGTCGCAATGGCTGACAAATGGGTGGAGTAAAAAAAAAAAACCAAAGATAAAATTGCCTTTGCTTAAAAGAAACAGCTTCAAAGAAAGAATTAGAAACAATAAGCAAACTTAGCTAGTTAGGGATGCTAGAGTAAATACTAAAATATATATTGTTGATGTCATAAGAATTTACAAACTTCAAAAGAACATGAAATAATTCTTTTTTGGAACAGTGGATCTTGAAGCACATAAAGCTATAAATAATAGCATGTAAATATTGGGTTAAGAAACCCCTTTAAATTGAAAAAGTTAAAGGCTGCCTATGGGACGCAAACGCCTGTAAACATGATAGGTGTTTGTGTCCCATAGGCAGCCTTTAACTTTTGTAAACACGACAGGTGTTCTACCACAAGTAGCCTTTCACTTTTTTCTATCCAAAGGGCTGTTTTAACCCAATATTTACATGCTATTAATTATAGTGTTTCAAGATCACCCCCACCCAAGAAATATATATATATATATATATATATATATGAACAATATTTCCAATTAACAAAGAAAAAAATAATATAAAAGAAAAGGAAGGCAGCAACTGTGGGACAACATGAAAAAGATGAGTGGAGAAGTCCTTTGAGATGATAGATTATAGAAAAGTCAAAGAAAATGGTCAGTTGGAAGAGATCAATGCAAAATCAGTCAAATATTGATTCTCTTAAAAATATCTCAGTATCAAACAATAATTCCCATACAAGTAGAAGAGATCATTTCAGTTGCCCCTCCCCCCATCCCATGAGAATTACCCCAACATTAATCCTGTAGGTGTGACACAATTGGAAAATAAGCAAATGGCATTCATGGCCTTTTCAATGGCAACAACAATATAAATCAGTTGGAATTGAAATAAATTGTACTTACTGAAAACTTATGACCACATACTTGTCAAGCACACACACACACACACACACACACACACACACATTTACATTATGTAAATATTTCTTATGTGTACATGATGGGGAGAGAGAATATATGTGAGTGGAGCTACTCGTGGGTAGGTGGCTGACTTGATAAGATGCTGGACTGACTGGCTGTTTTAAAACCTGTCACTGGTACACTTAACTCTCTGACCTAGTCCATCTTGCTTACTCTAGGATATCTAGTCACTTAACTATAAAGAGGTACTACACATCAGGAATAATTCACCACTAAATAGTGACAGTATTCTTAATCTGACAACAGCCTTCAACCTCTAACCCATAAATCTTCTTGCTGACTTTTCTCTCTGCTTTTCTATAACCACTACCATGGACTTTGCTTCTCACAGCTGGCTGATCTCATTCCACCTCCTTTCAAGCAACCCTACTTGTTTGTCTCTCCTCTTTTTGTCACCCATATTGTATCCATCTCAGGTCCACTAACAACTATTTTGTCTTGGAGAGCTTGTGAAGGTCAGGCAAACAGTCCCTTCTTCCAGTGCAACCCAAACACAAAAATAAGCATTTCATTAGCTTGCAAAGAAATAGCCTCTTCCAAGTTAAATATACTCTAAAAGAAAGCCTTCAATGTCTTCCTAAGACCAAAGGCATTATGAGACTTTGCCACCACTATACTTAAGCATTCAAATACAAAAAGAATGGTAAGATTAATGGAATACAAAGGTTGAATTTGAGCCCACATCTTTTAAATAGTACACAAGTACAAAGACTTTATACTTTCTATTCACCTTAATATTCATTACTTTTCAATATCAGTCATATTGAGTATTGACAAAAATGTTAAGTACAATTCCCTGATTTTTATCTGTAGCAGAAGATTTTGTTAAATGTTAGCTCAATTATTGAATGCCTAATTTAAGAATTTCTGCTGAATTTATGTAAAATACATTAACTTAAAATAAATTGTCTCCCATTACCATACAATTATTGGGAACAAAGTATCCTACACCAAGGTTAAGTGTCTCTTCTTAATATTTACCCTCAAAAAGGGAAGCTAAGATAGTGGTAGCTATTTTTCAGAATGGTGTGTCTGGACTAAGTCAAACATTTGAAGGAACAGCTACAGAATATATTTTCACCTTTGGATGCATTTCCTAATGTTAACAACTGAAATATAGATAAAGGGATGTATCTCATATTTTTAATGTTTAGTAAAGTCACATTAAAATGAGTAAAGACCTGTATTGAAATGTCCAGCTGTGATGTCTGGATCAACAGTTCAACAAATTTAACCACATGTCTTTATAAAAGTATATTATGCAATGCTCTCTTGTAATCTGCAGCAGGCAGGCAGGAAGTCACATGCCGAGCTAGCAATATTACCTACCTTCAGGAAGGCTCTGGCCTTGTGGACAACAAAATAACATTTCATTGGTTATGTATGGAAAAATAAAATATTAATCACAAAAAGAAAAAAGAAAAAAAAATGATGATGAAACCATTTCTCTTATTGTTATAGTTTGGTTTAGTTGACAACTTAATATCTACTTTGTATTTGGACAGAATCCCAACTCCAATATCTCTTTTCATTGTACAGAGCAAACTCCAGTTAACTGAAGGCAGAGAGGGAATTAAGAGAGAATATTGCTAAACAAGTGGGATGAGTGAATCTCAAAATCCAATCTTTGATGACACAGTGCAACTAAAAAACAATTATTGTGGTGTGACAAAAAGTTGTTGGTGAACAAAGTCTGCAACCACAATTGGTGCTATTTCACACTCCACAGTTTTGCTACTGTACTTGGGAATGGCAATTAATGCTGCAAATTCCCATTTTCTATTTTCTGTAAATCCGTGACTTCAAGCAAATTTATGAAATCAATATTAATCATCATCATCATCATCATCACAATTGTTCAAAATTGAGTTAAGAAATGGGTTTCAATTTCTAAAAGTATTTTCAGATTGTAGTTAGTTCACAACTTGATTTTAAATGAGTGCAAACTTGTGCTTTTAACTGCCATGCTGGGTGTGTGGAAAATATTAAAGATTAGTAGTGGCTAAATTGACCAGCATCTATGCAGGCTTAGATGCTGGTCACTCAATGGTTTAGTGGTAATACCAGAAATGTATGGTCCTGAGTATCAAGATGCACATCCAGTTTAGCTGAAACTTTAAATATTGGGTTCTTAGTGAGTAATAAAGACATTAGAATAACATGTTGCTTTCCCAAGGCATCCTCTATATTAGTGAGTTTAAAGATATGTGCATAATGTGTGTGTGTGTGTGTGTTTGTGAGTGCGTGTGTGCATATGTGTAAATACACATATATATGTACACACACACACACACATATGCATACATACTATATTTAAAAAGTTACATAGCCACCTCCTCCATGAAGTGTGTTTAACAGGACACACTGAGAGATTACAAAAATGTTTAAGGAGTTTTTGTTTTTTCTTTCTTCTCTTTTTTTTTGCTAAGTTCGATTTTACAATACATGGGAGCACATCAATCTAATCCACTTTATTACATAGATATATACCTGTTTATTACAAATCAATGAGATAAAAGCTAAAGTTAACTGCGTGCGTGCACACACATACACACTCTCACACACACATACATACAGATATGACCCAAACTGAGCAGTAGACCGTTGGTAAATACTAATCAGTTTAGTTTATGGTTAATCCCTTGAAAGTTTTAATAGTAGAAGCCTATGGCACAGACAACTGATCAGATGAAGTACTTAGCCAAAATTCTATATGATTAACTTTACTGAGAGACAATGTGTCCTAAGTTATAGAACTTAAATATGTGATTTCCATTTTGATGCATGAGGAAAGCATTGGCTACTACATTAAACTGCTGGTATTGTTTAGCCACAGATCACTTGTGACTTATATAGACAAGTGTTGCAGCAGACTGAACAACAGCACTGAGGTTCCGTTGTGAACCTGCAACTGAACCACTATGACAACTATGTCCAGATATTCTGCAGCTAACATCAGCTTACTACTGACAGCAACTGCAAACTAGAAGGACAGATTGATGATTGCAAAACAAGATTTAGTTAGCATCCAGCTAAGACTGCAGTTCAGCCTAATAGATGCAATGATTGATCCATTATGAAGACAGAAACTGAATAAAGATTCTGAAAAACTGATGTCTGATGCTACAATTTTAAGATAGTCTAAACAAGAGAGTGCTGGAGCCAGCAATTAATTCATTTACTTCTGATGGCTGTCTTGTAATTCAGTGCCAGGGTAACCAAGAAATAATGACAAGTAATGGGGATTGGAGAAAGAGATGCATCAATTGTTGTTAAATATTGGGATTTGAGTAAACGATTTTAAATGTGTGTGTGTATACATCCATGGGAGAGGCGTGGGGATCCACTTTCGGTGCAACAAGAATTGCTGGCAACCTGTTTCTTTCAGGAATGGGAACCAAGTGATGACCACCTAAAGTGCAGGAACAGTTTCCAGAAAGGTAAAAAGTGTGTAGCTGTAGTTTGTGGTGTGTGTGTGTGTGTGTGGCAGGACAACAATAGAATGTAAAAGGGAAGGATAGGTGTGTAATTGATGCAAACAATGATTATATATACATATACATACATATATATGTATGTATGCATGTGGGTATATATAATCTAACACACACACACAGTGTAAAACAAGAACAAACAACAAGTCCTCTACAAAGCATAAATGTTAACAGCAAACAGTCAGCAACAAAAAGGCTCTAGAAATTGTAGCTGCATTTATTTGTTTTTTTTTTTGTTTGGTTTCCAGCATTTTTTCTTTTCTTTTAGTTTAAAGCACAACAAATCAATGGCTTGGAAGTTAAAAAAAAATGTGTAATACATAAACAACAACCATGACACAAGAATAGGGGGATGCCTAGTGGGTGGGAGATTAAGGCTGAAAAGTTAAATAAGACCACTTGTTATGTGTGGTAGTTGTTTGCTGTATATTTATATACATATACTACTACCTTCAGGGAATTAATGCTGAACAAGAGCAATTCTATTGCATCTGCCTGTAAAAAGACAAACATTCACGTTTTTGTTTTTATTTGGTACCAGAGACATTGCAGACATGGGGTAAGGGGAGGAGATGGTGATGGAAATAAGAGTGGGGTGGGTGGTGGTCGAGAGAGAGAGAGAGAGAGAGAGAGAGAGGGGGGGGGCTGGTGGTGGTAAGAAGAGGCGAGAGATATCAATCTTATGAATTAGGAAAACAAATTATTTAGCAAGTATTGGAAATGGGGTGGGAAGTTAGGGTGGATTGGACTCAATAACATAACATTATACACAGATAAGCATATATATGTGTGTGTGTGTGTGTGTGTATATATATATATATATATAAACACACACACACACAAACACATATACATATATTTCTTTTATCAATTTCTATTTGCTAAATGCTAGTTCATAGTACATAAACAATGAGCACTGGCATTTTACTGTTGTCAACATAAAAGCATGGATAAGTCTCGCTCTCTCTCTCACACACACACAAAACAGGCTTGTGCCTAGCAAATTTCACTCACAGGGTATTGGCCAGCCTGAGCTACAGTAGAAACTTGCCCAGGAAGCATTTCAAAGACCAGCTGAAATGCCAGCTCACCCATGTAGGGATAGACTCCACAGAGTGGGAGCTAGTTGCAGCACAGAAGGAGTTGTGGCCAGATTTAGAAGCATACATATGTTATAGATATATCAACCGATACATTAAAACGAAAGAAATCTCTCTCTCCATCCCTGTAGTGGTAATATAAGGGAACTGTCATTGACTTGCTCATTCCTCACAGTAATTCTTGATGATATTTGTATTTCTATATTTAATTTCTTAACATGACAGGGTAAAGAAGAGTGGGAGAGACAAACAAGCCATCAACAAAATGTATTGAAACAACCAAAGAGAACAGTTAATTGGTTTAGTAATAAACTTTAACAGAAATATTCAACAAACTCCTGCAGTTGAACTTGTCAAAAAAATTATTTTTATTATCATCATATTAATTAATTAATTAATTAATTATTATTGTAGTTGTTGTTGCATTAGACGCCATAGTGTGGAAGTTAGTTCTCAGTGAACTGGTTCTAATTTCTAGGATTTCTACTTTTCATTTCCACTTAGATTGGTTTCATATTTTAGATACGAAAATATAATTTTAATTATTGGGAAACACAATGGCTAAGTGCCTGTGGTATTTATTGTGCTACAATCCCAGCTGCAGGGTTTGAGGTTATAGGCCACTGCAAATATGGTATTATATTGCAAACTCAAACAATTTGCTAATAAAGATGTTTTTTTTTGTCAAATCAAGATTGATCGACTAAAAAAACAAAATATTCACATTATTGAAACCATGGTGTAGTGGCAATTTCCTTGAAAACTATGCCAGTAACTCAGCTTCGATGGACATTTTGGAACAGACTTGACATTTAGTAATTTCAGTCAGTCATAATCTCCAGTTTTGCTGCTACCGTATTGTAAGTTCTGAGCACTGTCATACAACAGCAGCAAGATTTTGGTAATCTAAATCTGCAATCTGATTGCAAATCTCAGCTAGGAATATTCCCACTTCTATATGGATTGTGCTTAAGAGAGGAACAAAAGTTTATTTCCTCTTTCTCCTGTGTGAAACTAAGGAAAAAAAAATTATTTTATTTTTCTTATCCTCATTGTCATTATTTTTATTATATTATTACTATTATCATTTGGTCTTGCCCACTCATTAGCTAACATTAAAAAAACAGAAAAATTATAAGAAAATCAAACAAAAGCTATCATGTTAGCAGATAAACATGATTTTTTTTTCTCTCCTATTTTCCTGAAAATCTGAAATTAGTGAAATATAAATTAAACGTGAAATGAAATAATAGAAAAAACATGTACCTATCTAAATACAAGAAAAGAAAAAAAAAGGAACATGTTCTTCCTCCCAGACCAAATAATATTACTGCTTAGCCTTCAACAGTTAACAACTAAGAACCAAATCCTTGGATTGTGAGGACAGAGAAAGACTAATTTTCAATATTGTTATTATCATGAAATCCAAACTCTAGTCCCATTTTACATATATTGTTGATTGCAGACAGAGGTTGGATGAGTTGGTTGAATCAATGTTGCATTAACTGAATCTACCTCACTAACTAAAATTTCAGACAATAAAGAGCAAAGTTATTAATGAAGATGAAGACAGTGTAGTACACCTAAATTACAACTGCACACAATGAAATGCAGCAAAGTGTGCCAAGTAGTTGTAGACAAAGCTGAAACATTTTGACATTCTCCTTAACAGTTTACTTAACTTTATAAAGTTGATGAGGTTTACTTAGTTATAGAAGTACCTAGAGAAGGCAAGAGATTAGAAAGCAGCTGCCTTCACCATTTTAACTATTAATAACACAGTTAAATATTTCATTAACCAGATAACCAATCAGTCAACATATCTAAGAATCTTTGTTCAACTGCTGTAAAAATGCCAGATAATAATTTCACAGAATAAAGATTTCTTTTGTCTACATAAAAAACCCCCATCTGTGAAGGGTAGATTAGTATATAATTATTTCTATAATTAGTTCAGACCTTCTACTCCATGTCATGGGGACTTATTTTATTGATTCTAGTGGAATTTGAAATTTGAACATTAAGATGTGTAACTGGATAATAGAAACATCTGATTTGGTCATCTACACAAAATAATCACAAGTTTTTTTTAATAACAATGAGATTTTACTTAGAAAGAAATGGAATTTATGAATACATATAAGAACAAACATTTGAAAGTTATATTCATCCTATTCCACAATGAATTAACAACTTTGGCAAAATAGACTCATCCATGTGCACATACAAAATACACATGCATAAAACATACACATGTATTGGTACAGGTTTGTATACATGTATATACATACAAATGTGCACGGTCGCCATTTAGCCATATAGCCATTTATGTCACGGTTGAATAATATTGAATAAATGATATGAGCTGTGTGTGTGTAGCAACTAAGGCTGACAGTAACATTCCAAACTCTTCATTTAATGTTACTAACAACAGAAATGAACTTGCTTTAACAAAGATTACCTACTTTATAGATAAAGCTTTTGGTTTCTTTATTAAGAGTATACAGTAACACACATCATCATCATTTAAAGAAATGCTGAAAAACTACACAAAAGTATGTCTTTGAAATTATAACCCTGTTAATTTTGAAAGCATTTGTAATCAGTAAGCGTATCCAAGTGATTCTTATCCAGTGATCTACATATCCTGGATACCTGTGGACATACTTGCATAGCTAACATAACTTTGTAACAAATATGTGCTTTTATCACAAAATCCAGAGAACACATTATCACACATGGATATAGACACATACTTTACATATAACATTAAATATAGAGACTACAAATATTATAGATTATACTGGTTGCTCACATACACACACACTTGCATGCTTGTGCATGTTTAAATAAACATACCTACAAACTACAAGTACAATTTGATATGTCATAATCAAATGACGACATAAGGTTAGTGATTATGCTGGCTGAACAGAAACGATAGACAATCTCCTCTGTTAGGTATTTTGTATTTTATATTTAATGATGATACAGCCATCAACTTGTGGCAGACTAGATGAAGAGAGAAATTTTATACCATGTATCTACATCCATTCTTTATTCCACCCCAACCCCTTTATTTTTTCTCAGCTTTTCTGTCAGAGATATTAATCACATTGCTTGGTATCCCCAAAACAGAAATGTCCAAGGAATCAGAGATTAAATCTATTAAAACTTTACTATACTAAAATCTCAACCATTCTCTCGACTTCATGACAATATCAATATTATTTTTCTTACAATAAAAACAAAAATGTAACATGATAGTTGTATTTAATATGATTTGGCATTCCGCCGACTACAACAGCCACCACAACCTCTACTACTACTACTACTACTACTACTACTACTACTACATGATGATGATGTAGCATCTGTATTCTATACTGGTATGGGTTGGATGGTTTGACAGAATCCAACAGGTTGAAGTACTGCATGCAACAAGCTCCAGCATTTGTTTTGACATTGTTTCTATGGGTAGGTGCACTTCTAAGAACACCAACCACCTTTTCATATCATTGGCACTAGTGAGGTCACCAAGTATTTTGTGAGACAATACCCCTTGATTGAGTTGTGTGAAGAGTTGAGGGAGGTTGTTAATGCCAGGTGATGGTGCGATACGAACAGGTGTCTTGCTGTAGAGGAGATACATGGCTAACCCAGCTAGAATGGGAGAGGGGATGGTGGAGATGAGGTGTCAGGACATAACCTAAAGGTACAAGAGGGTGAATGTAAAAGGAATGGAGATAGAGGTGTAGGTAAGTTTACAAGAGTGTGAGGTGAGTTACAAATAGTTAGAAGTAAAGGATATAGGTGAAGCAGTGAATGGGAAACGGCATGGTCAACGGTGAAAATCAGTTTTGGGGGAGTGAGGAAGATGGAAAAAAAAATAGGAGGAGGAGGTGATAAGTGGCTGTGTACTCTGTGCTTTTGGAGCCATGATGAATAAAATATACTTTACTTGAGAAACATGTAGGACTTAGCATCAGACTGTAAACCAATGCTGAACCCATGCTTGCAAAGGTCAGATGGAATTTGTTGAGATAAATTTTCTGTGGTTGGATACCATTCCTGTCATCAATTCTCACTTGTTTCCAGGCAAGATAATATTTTCCAGTCACTCATTTACAACTACCATGTCATGTTAAAACAAGCAGACACAACTAGACACAACTAGACACACACACACACACACACACACACACACACACACACACACACACACACACACACACACACACACAATTATACATA
>JAOPUL010007422.1:239480-250011 GCA_027564515.1 Octopus rubescens
GCAAAGTCGACCCCGGCGGAATTTGAACTCAGAACGTTAAAGCCGGAAGAAATGTCGCCAAACATTTTTCCCGGCGCACTAACGATTCTACCAGCTCGCCGCCCTGTGGTAAATAATGATAGTGATGAAGGTAAAAGTGATGAAAGTGACAAAAGCGATAAAGGTGAAGAAGGTGATGAAGGCGATGAAAGTGATGAAGGTGAAAATGTTGATGTTGATCATGGTGGTGCTAATGATTTGTTGTTCTTAAGCTTTTGGTCAGCCCTCCTCATCCAGCAGACCTATCATCATTCCAGCTACAATTATTATCCAGTGTTTTTTCCAGACAGGGTATCCAGAATTATAGTCATTCAATGTTCTTCCTTCTTGTTTAAATGTTAGCATATAATTCAAGGGAAATTTGGCAGCTATTTTCCACAGGTCGAGTTACCAGATAGAAGCTCTGTCATTGATGTTGGATGAGTGAATGGTGTGCTAAGGTGGTGAGGTTGCATGTGTGTGTGTGTGTGTTTCTAGTACCTTAAGAGGTGAGTAAAGCTGTGTTGGTAGAAGTGCCTGTTTAATTGGTGCTAATGATGATGCTTATAGGGGTGGTGAATCAAGAGAGTGCAATGAAGATGAGCTAAGTTGGAGGAAATAATGATTATCGAGGAAGTGAGGGGGGAGAAGGGGGAGTGTCATACAGATATACTGAAAAGAGGCAGCTTATTCTTTGCAAAAGTAACTGAAGAATTATTTTTGTATCCCAGTCAGGGTAAGTGATATCTGAGAAGATAGCCCAAAATCTCTACCATACCAACAATTCTCTCTCTCACTACTAGCAAACCTATCAACCCACCAATCAGCTGCCTGACAGCTGGATACACACACACAGCACACACTCATAGACTTGGGTATAGATTCTACACTAGTTCCACTCAATACCACACTACAAGTTATATTGTTGTTTTGAAATAAACAAACACCTACAAATAGTATGGAGCCAAGAAGCTGGCCAAAAAGATGTTTTAAATGATGAAGGAAAAAAGAGAGAGAAAAAGAATTAAGTGTATATATGTATGTATAGATTAGATAGGTCGGTAGATAGAGAGTTAGTTAGATAAACAGGTAGATAGAGAGGTAGGTAGATGTGTGGGCTTGTGTTTTCAAAATATGGGTTTCATGAAATGATTTAAAAAGTGCATCTGATTTCTTAAATGTTCTGTATGTGTGTGTGTGTGCAGAAAAGCACAAGTTCTTGTCAATATTTTCCTGTATGGACTTATATGTGTGGCAGCAACAGCAAAAGATGTTGTCTGGTGCTATTTTATTTGTTCTAGCTATGTGCATTGCCCAAGCCATCCCTTGAGGTTTGATAGAAAGGCACCACTCAAGGGCAGTGAAATGGCAGAATGTTTAGAGATGGACGAAATGCCTTGTGGTAAAATTTAAAAAAGGGCCTGAAGCAAGGGGCCAAGTATTTCAGTCGATTATTCTTCATGCCAGCACAGTATCTGACAGAGGAAACTTAAAAGGGACTTTTAAGTCCTGTACACATCCAGACACAAATTTCTGATGACCCATGCAAACTGAGAATTATTTTTTTTTTTTGACAATTCAAACAATATTAGTAAATTTTCTTTTAATAAACCAACAGAAACTGACACACAAAAAAACAAAACATTTAGATAAAGACAAATCTTATGAATCAATTATGTATTGATTAAATAAGATTTCTAAGTATAATGTTACAGCAGAAAGTTCGTTCAGGCATGTTTGTTGGTTTATGAGTGTGTGTACATATATGTATGTGTGTATATATGTGGGTGTGTGTATGTGTATGAATTTATGTATGTATGTATGTATGTGTGTGTGTGTGTGTATATATATATATATATCCTACTATAATTAGTAGTTCTTTTTTTCCTTTAAGATGAGGTAAAAGTTTGGTAAAACAGAATGTCTGCAAACACAGACACACTCAATATAGTTGAAAGTGTATACCAATTGATTTCAATGCAAAGTTAGAAACAAAAACATTACAACAAAACTGAAATTACAAGATTTTAATCATTTATAATATGAAATATCTTAATAGTTTAAAATTTCCTGGTCACTCTAAAGGCTGTGTGTGTGTGTGTGTGTATGTGTGTGTGTGTATGTGTGTGTGTGTGTGTGTGTGTGTGTGTGTGTGTAGAGTGCAAGGGAAAAAGCAATGTAGACTGGAACAAAATTCATAGGGTGATATGCCTTCAACTAATGTTAGATTCCAGTTAAGCCACTCTACTTATTCTTCATAGCAGTATTTCTAATCTTAACCAATAGCCAAGAGATAAATAGCCTCTATCAGGTTGACTTTTTCTCAACAGGAAGACACACCATAACAATACAGTTTAAGATTTTACTGAAGGATACAAGATATTTACATTTCATATACACCCATACACACACACATAGATTAGCAACCGAAAAGAGAAAGGGCAAACATCTGTTAAACTTGCCTTGGCTTTCACCTGTACTACTCCAAATGCCAGGGTGGTGCCAATTCTGCAACGTTTGATAAGTAATTTAGCTGTGCAGGGGTCTGCAGGTGACTGGGTGGGGTGACATGTGGAGACATTGGATTTAGCCGTTATATCCATGCAAGGCGTCATATTGGTAACAATGCTGACAGATAATCCATTCTGGTGAGAGAGAAGGGGCTGAAAAAGTGTGCAACCAAATTCCTGATGGCTGGTGTTATCAGTAGTTGAAAAAATAAAATTGGTAGCAGTGATGGGGTGTGCTTGTAGTGAATAGTAGTTTCTGTGACAACAACGGTGGAAGAAGTGGGGGGTGGGTGAAATTTACAAAGAAAGTTGCTGTGTCTGTGTTGCCGTCTTCTACCACTGATGCTGATGCTGTTACAACAACAGAAGCTTAAAAGTTTTGATGGTAGGCAGTAGGAGAGGGAAAAGAGGGTAAGTGAGAGTCAAACCAGGTTTAACATCATCATGATCATGTTGTGTGGTAGCATGAGAATTTGTTGAAAAGAATCAGAAACAGGAATAGATTATCATCATCATCTTCATCATCATCACTATCATCATCTTCATGGCAATATTCCATTCTGTTGCTTAGACTACTGACTATAAACCATATTTGCCAAATTTACCAGGAGTAAGCTACAAGTGGAGCTGGAAGCAAGGGTGGTGGTGATGTTTGAAAAGGGAGGAGAAAAAGAGTAGAGCCTTTTGTAAATCAGCTGTAAAGTGGGGTGGGCAAGTAAGGTATTCCACAAGGATATCTTTCTCCTCCAAGCTTTTCAGAAGAAACAAGAATGTGTGTGTGTGTGTGTTTGTGTGTGCACACACACACACACACACTTGGTATTTATTGCTGTTGCTTGGCACCAAGTCCACCTTAATTGAGTAAACCTAACAGATCATCATCATCCTTAAAGGTATCCAAGCAATGACCATCCTGTCGAAGTTGACTACACTGTCCAATGTGTCCTTCCTTTTGTAAGAGTGTGATTTGAAGGAGATTCATTCATATTTTGTGGTAGGTCAAGTGACTTGCTCATGTGTGTATTTGTACCTTTGTATATGACCTTGTAAGCATTTTTGTAAGGGGACATCAATTTATACATTCATATGGATAATGTCATGTATGTGATAGCATTAAACAGCTTGTATAAGTAAGAGAAATTGTTTCTGAACATGAGATATTTTTTGTGTGATTCTGTCCACCAAAGGTCTTGTGGATTTGTGTGTCTGCTAGTAGGTTTCGTTAAACAAACCAAGCCATCGTTTCACAAAACAAATCATTCAAAATGTTTGAAGAGACTCATCAACAGTTAAAGACGACAAGATTTTCATAACCACCACAATAAGCTATGCAGTAGAGCCAGCTGGAGCAATATGTAGGTAATTGTTTATCTAAACAGTACTGCTGTTTTTTTTGTCTTTCACTAAATTTTCTGGAAACAGAACAGCAGGGGAAAAATGTATGTGTTGAGAAGAAGGCGAGAAAAACATTAAATATGACTTTTCCTGGTCAAGATGTTTTCAGGAATGCAACAGGTAGCTCGTTAAGTAAGGTATTTCTAAACAAACAGCTAGACACACTTACCAAGAGCCATACACAGTTTGACCATACATATTACTATCACACAACAACAGACAACCAGAAGATCAGCATTAATAATAGCAGCAGTGATAAGAAAATGTTTACTACTACTACTACTACTACTACTACTACTACTACTTGGTGTAGGTGTTCATAGTACAAAACCACACAAACAGCCTACATAAACTTAGAGCAAAATACCACTGTTGAGAAAAACAATTACTACTACTACTACAGCTGTGACAGGACAGATTTCTTAGGCAGAAAAGCCAGCAGCAGCAACTGCTAAAAATAACCACTCCCTTTTCTCCAAAGTAATCATGACCAAGGAAAGGAGGGAAGGGTTGTATCTGCCACAAGCAAATATATATATATATATATATATATAAATAAACACACACAGACACATATATTCAGATATACATACACACATAAACAAACACACACACATATATAATATATACACATACATACAATTCTTTTTTTTTTGAAACAGTAGACATTGAAGTACATAAAGCTATAAATAATATATATATATATTACACACACACACACACATATATGTATACATGACAGGCTTCTTTTAGTTTCCATCTACTAAATCCACTAACAAGGCTTTGGTCAGCCCAGAGCTACAATAGAAGACACTTACCCAAGGTGTCACACAGTGGGACTGAACACAAGTCATAGGCCAACCAGAGCATTGTGAATGGATTTCATAGATGGAAACTGAAAGAAACCCCGTCATAAATACATGTTTTTGTTCTTTATTTCTCTCTCCATCATGATCGCTGGCTTTTTAAAATTTCTCCCCTAAGGCTGTTCTTCTGTTCATCCTCACAAGATATAAGGGCTGGCTGTTCACAATGCACCAATCCCCACTACCAATGCCAGAAGTCTCTCTCTCTCATTTTCTCCTTGATTAGTAGCAAGCCTCTGCTTCAGGTCATTACCCCATATACAGCAAAACTACCCTGGCACTAGGTCCCTGTCAGCACCAGTGACAGTCATAACAATAATTCTCTTCATTGCGTTAGAGCATTTGGAATCCTACTCTAGCTATTTATTTTTACTTCATTTTCTGATTAAAAGTTTTATGGCATCTGATACAGTATATACAACAACTGTTGGGAATAAGCAAATAATGATGGAATGATGGTAACTTTAATGAAAGAGAAAACCTAATCATGTTTTTAAGTCAACTATCTGTTGGCCATGCACAGCCCAACTTTTATTCTTCACAGGTAGAGATGCAGCCAGACTCTGATAAAAAAAAAAAGAACCAAGCAACTTTACCATAGAAGATAAGCTTTCTCCTATAGATTCCAAAACATTAGGGCAGCAACTTTAAATGTAGGCACAATGAAAGGTAGGTCTAGTGAGATTGTGGAAATGCTGGAGCGAAGACAAGTGGATGTATGTTGTGTGCAAGAGGTAAGATGGAAGGGATCTTCAACCAAACTCCTCACAGGTAGAAGACAGCAGTTCAAATTCTTATGGGTGAACAAGAGTGATGGCAGGGGTGAGTAGGTAAACTGTTAGCTGAGAGATTCTTGGCATATGCTCCACTTCCATGAGACCCTTCTGCAGAGTACCACAACAACAAGTAATGGTGACCTCATTATCATAGCTGGTGACTTCAACAGACATGTTGGACATCACATTAATGGCTTTTGCAATGTACATGGAGGCTATGGTTATAGCACAAGAAATAAGGCAAGTGTAAGACTCTTACCATCTGGTATTCTAGCTCACTTAATTTGAACCTACTCAACAACTCACTGAAGGTTGCTATCATGAATGTGGTAGATAACATGAATCACATAACTGGCAAACTGTTACCTATGTGGTTGTCATTGAGATTCAGGTCAGTATTATTGAATAACCTGTTCTTTTAATATATCTAGTTGAGCATATGTATCAGTTTTCTGGTATATATTGTGTTTGAGAAACTAACACAACACAATAACAGGTGATATTTTGGCATCTAAGGTTGTAGTACTCACAAGGAACAAACACACCCACCCACCCACCTACAGCAGGACACCATTACACACAAACATCAATTGTTTTCAATCTGTGTATTGTGTATATTCAATTTGTGATATTAGACTTGTGTATAGAAACAGAGATTAACTGTTTTCTTCGGAGGGGGACATGCCTAGTATAGCCCACCTTTCTAAACTTTCTAATCTTGAATATTTAAAATATTTTTTCATAAGCATATCCTTATGTTTATTACAAAGATGTGAGAAGCTGTGATGTTCATGCCTTTCTTGTTATTAAAAACACAATATAAACCCTTTTAACTGGATACTGAAACTACATTGTGAACATTTAGTGAGTAGTATGAATTTTTCAAAGTCCATCTAACAACAACAACAATAGCCAAAGGAAGTGAGTCAGCAGAAAAGGGTGAAAAAAAGTAAAAATAAACAAATAACCAGAACATATTCAAAAGGATAAGGTTGATTTACCTTAAAGAAACTTATTATGAGATGATTTAAACAGATGAAAGATGAGAAGAAAGAAAAGAAAGATCTTTTATTTAACTTTCTGGCATGAAGCTACAGCTTCTCAAGAACCCAACAACGAAATCCTAGCCATACTTCCTCTGTACACCTCTTCTACTCAGTACTTGGCTTCCTCTGAATTATGGATATTCTTGCATGCAACTGTTGTTTACAGTTGATATCACACCTGACATACTTCTCATAGTGCTGTCAACAATCTGAAACACTCTTTTGTCAAGGTTAGGCTTTGTTAAGGTTCAGTGGGCAGGGGTCGATAATGTCACTGAGATATTTTTCAAGATGTGTGTGCAACAGTTGACAGCTTGCTGTGATCTTTTAGTCTTTCTACTAAGTTCTTACTGTTGTTGTTTCCCTTGATATGCTACAAACAGTCATTTTCATCTTTTTAGCAAGTTGCTTTTGGTACTGAGCCTGACTGTAGAGGTGGGTAGAGCATGGATGTCATCTTTTAAGGCAAGTAAGATTGGAATAAAACCATTCACAGTCATTCTTCAAAGATGAGGGCTAAATTTCGGTAGAAACAAGCAGCAAAACGGATCAATGACTGAACCAATAAATGGCTGATCACTTTTATTATGGAGGGCAGGGAGCATAAAGTTTCACTAAATATTAAGTATTGCATAACACCATCTCACTGATGCCAATAGGAATATCAGTTGAATTTGCTGCAATTTGACCATTCAGTCCTTAATAGCACTTCTTTCTTGGATGATGGACATCATCCTCAGTGAAAAAAGATTCAAGCAATCAGTGTGGGAGCACTGCAGTTGTAGAAATTATGCCACTATGCAAGCAATCTTTCCATTCTATACCCCCAAAAAGCTGTTATAAGAATGGCAATTCCATTAGAGGAACTCCATGTTATCTAAAACTTAAGTGCTCTGAGATAATAGTAGAAATATCTCACCTTCAGTTATAGAAGTATTCAGTAATTTATTGGTCAGAGGTAAGCTGAACTTGCACTCTTTTTAGAAGGTATTTCTAAGGATGGGAGCTAAGCACATCGATACAAGGAGCCTGGCCAAGAAGAAGGGTGCTTAAATGTTTGTATTGTGGATGCCCTTGTTGTACACATAAACTTTATATAACGAAGAGCATTGGATCTGACTGTTAAGTATATTGGGTTACTAACTGCAAACACTGCTAGAGTTATAAGATTGGGTCGTTAAGCAAAACACATTGCATTGTTTGGCTTTTTTCTATCTAATCAATCCAACTTTCAATTTGGTTGGTTTATAAAAGCAGACAGTATATTTAAGATGAGAGAAAGAGGGGGGGGGGAATAGTGAGAGAGAGAACTTATTTCTCAGTTGAGAATTTATATGCATGGGAAGGACAATCAGGCATGAATTATTTTATAAGAAAAATGTAAAAAGGATAAGTAATAGGTGTATACAGTTTGGGTTCTTTATGTGCTGACAATATAAACTTTACTTTAATGTGGTGAGTGAAATCTGATTTTAAAATTAGTGAACAAGGGAAGTAATTCTTTCAATTTAATAGTTTTATTCTAATTTTTTTTTATTTGCATAATCTTAAAAAGTAACATTTAAACTATGTTTTATCTTGTCTTCACAACTTAAGTATATCCACCAAAACGATAGCAAGAGGGCACAGATTAAACAGTTCACATCCAGAGAAAATTTATCCCAAATTTTGTAATTATAAATAAAATTCAAAGAACAAAACAGATGGCAATAGCTATGAGGTAGAGAAGTGCTGATTATGAAATAAGAAACAAGACTGATTAAGGAACAAAAAAAGTCAAATTTATAGAAATTGAGAATATATAATTTATTGAAAGTGTCTCAATATCAGCAAAATTTGAATTCCGAATAGTGAAGCACAGAGCTAGATACTAGATTTACTTCACCATTATTTAAAGAGAGGGAGAGTGCCTGTGAACTTTGGAGATATTCTCAGACTGGCAAAGTTGTTTAGTTTGAATTTGCTTCAATAGGTTCCTGTATGAAAAACCTGGGCAGAATGAGAATTCGAGAAGGTTACAAAAATTCAGTGTTTAGTGCTGGGTTTAGTCGATGGGACAGTAGAAATGATGAGATGAAGAAAGACATCAAGTGACCCTGTAAGGATGTGGAAGTTCAGTAGAGATATTAAAGAGTAAGAGAGAATAGTTAGTGCCTATGTGAGCCAGTTGTAGGGAAGGTGTAGTACAAGACAGCTTATATGTGTGATTGTATTTTGGTAATTCTCCCTTTATGTAAAGTGTGCAAATCAAGCATGTATTGTCACTGATGTGTGTGGATGACGCCTTTGGGATGACAGGTTTGGGAAGAATGCAAGGTTGTATGAGCTGTGTCGATGCATAAAAGGAAACGTGTAGGAGACAAAAGTAAACTGAAAGATAGAGAAGAGTTGATAGAATGTAGATAAGAGAGAGTCCTATTAACATGCTGTGATGGAGAAGTTTCACAGAAAACTTCTAAACCAAGATCTGAGATATGGATGGTAATTATAGACAAGAGGCTGACAAGTCAGGCATGGACTCAGGCACTGATGATGACATGGGCAACAACACTGCTCAGACCAAAATTGTCATGGATGAGATCACTGGTGTTGTGACACAAGTAATCAAGTCCCAGGCAGAGCTGGCTCTAATAGAGACTGATAAAGGAAACATACTAAAGGGAATAAGGAGATAATTGTTTATAACTGTTTGATATGTTACAAGTGAGAGCGATAGAATGGTCAGAGAGAATATTCTTGTTGGAAATAGGATGTATAGATGTGTTTCCATAGACTAAAATAGAGAAAGAAAGTCTTGTGAGTTTGGTGACACTAGAAACAGGGTTGAGAGAACTGTGCCCGAGGGTAGGGGAAGGAACACTATTAGAACTGGTTACATTATTCAGTTGAAATGGAGAAGTTTTGGTCGACAACTGTGTGCATGAAATGGTGAGATATGGAGTTGACAAGGAAATGCTGGCTTTAAATGTAATGACTTACTCGGTGGTGAAGCTATATAGTTGTATTAGCTGAAGAATGATTCTTCTTCTTTTGTGTTATCTCCTTTTTATAGGGTTTTCTTTTCAAATAAACTCAAGACTTTGTGTGTGTGTGTATGTGCATGGGGGGTATCACAGGTGAATAATATTGATTTGATGGCAATGTATTCCAACCAGTGTGTCACGTCCTCAGTCATCAAGCCCACCCTGACCATGACTGGGGGTAAAGATTTGGGCTTTACTATAACATTGCTAGCCCATTGCAATCTGGCACAGAGTGGCAGTCGATTACATTGATTCCAAATGTAAAGAACTGAAACAACCAAAAGGTATTTTGTCTCTAACAATTCTTCTAATCCACTGCATTCATATAATGATTGATTCTGCAACATTAGCAGCAAAGAATCAGAAAGTCTGACTGTAATTTGGGAAGTGAAAGCTTTTGTTTCCCAATAATCCTGCTGCATGTATTGTGATGGTGGACAAAATGCCTACCACTTGGTGAGGCTTTGATGTTTTGCAAAAGAACCGTTTGGCTGTTTTAAGGTTGTCAACTTTTGTCAAGTGAAAGATGAGCAGGGACATATCAATCATCTACTGTGCTATTTTCAATTAGTTGAATTGAAGTAACCAACATTTGAGAGGTAATGATGAAGAGAATGAGGAATGGTAAAGGGTTGCTAAAAATAGATGAGAGTTCAGTCAAGAACATGGATAGATGAAGAGACTCACAGAATTCAGGAGACTAAATAACAAAACTTTGTGCAAGTAGCATTGATGTAGGAGGAATCCAAAGGCAAAGAATAGAAGTGTGCACTGAAGTCATTGAGGAAGATGATTGCTTGAGATAAATCATCTTGAAGCAGGATGAGTGATAAGTTTGAAAGTGATATATATATATATATATATATATATATATAGAGAGAGAGAGAGAGAGAGAGA
>JAOPUL010007422.1:299816-317824 GCA_027564515.1 Octopus rubescens
GTGCCACACAGTGGGACTGAACCCAGAACCATGGGGTTGGGAAGCAAGCTTCTTACCACACAGCCATGCCTGCGCCTTCATCATGTGTATGAAAATAAATGAGAAATATGTTTGTGTTTAGCTTAATTAGAAAGTTGCACTATTTATGCTTTCTGCAAGCACCGAACTGATGTTAATAATCGAACTGAAAGAGTTCCACTGATAATTAAAACTAAGCCTGGCCAAAACTTGTTAATAAAACTTATTGTCATACAATAATACAAATTTACTTATGAACTAAGCTTTTGAAGGAAAATGAAGTAAATTAGCTCCAGGGAATTAAGGATAATTATTTTATCAATTTCTGAAGGATGAAAGAGAAAGTTGATTTGGGTAAGATTTGTAGTCCAACTTTACAAGGGTGACATTAAATATCATACTTAATTTACTCTTGCAACCTACTACCTTGGTCATTTCCACTATCAAACATCTACCAATAATAACAATAATGCTTTCTTACTTAGGCACACACCTACAAATACATTACAGGTAGGGAATTAAATTCAGTGACATCCATGCCTTTATAGAGAACATGAAGGACTTAAGTGAATTGGTTTCAACTAGAAATTAAACCAGATTACAAAATCAACTAGCTGGGAGTTCACCTAATCTTTAATGATATCTCCCCTAAATCATTCACAGTATAGTTTTAAGCAAGATTTAGTTAAATTAAAAAACGAAAATGGAAGCATTGTTTTATGCCTACAAACAGTGAAAATAGCTGAATACCACAGTGTGGTAGAAGTATGTTTTATGATGTCTACTTGCATCGGGGTCAACATTGCCTTTATGCTTATATATATGAGTTTAGGAATGAAAGAAAAGAAAAAATAAATTATCAAAACTAAGAAATAGTAAGAATAAACTGTGGTTGAATCCTTAAACTATTCCCCTTTCTACAAATTAGGACTAGATAGCAGATCATCTAGAAATGTTACTTGTGAAAGACTGATGTCCTATCCAGGTAGAGATTTCTCTCATCTGACTGACACCAGTTTCCAAAAGCCCCTGGTGTCAACAACAATACTGACCTCTTCCTTAGATTTATGTATCAGGCATTTACAATCAGGCTAGAAAAATGTGGGGAGAGGTCATATGGATTTAGCACTGTTCAGTCAACTTTGCCTTTCATCCTTCTGGGGTCATTAAAATAAATAACAATGTTATAGTAAGGATTTAAAGCAATCTAACTATATCTGATTCCTGGATTACATAACATGGCTTGTTACCTAATTCACAAAGATATTTGTCTATAAAGAGTTCCTATGCCTTTTAGTACATAACATGTCCTGCCAGCCCATTCCATGATTTCCTCTCACTTCTCAGCACAACAAGCAGTGAGTGAAACCATTGCCTCATATTTCATTACCCACTTTCTTTATCATTTTTTCATGTATTTATCTATTCATTTAAAAAGAAAAAGTAGACAAATTCCTAAACAGGAAAAATAATTAAAAAAAAAAACTCTATATAATTCCTTTTAATACTAAATAATTTATAATGTTCATGTGGGTAATGAACACAAGAGTCACAAGTTCAAACCTGGTTTCAGCTATTTTATGCTCTTTCAAGTATTTAATGTTATTCTGTTTGTGTTTTACTAAACTTGGGACTAGACATAGATTTAACTCAAAGTAGAGAGATTGAGGTGGGAAGAAACATAAAAAAAACCCCTCCAAATTTGTAAAATTCATTCTTTTAAATAATGAATTTGAAACTGAAAAAAAAAATGTTTGTTAAGATAATTAATGAGAAAAGAAACAGGGAAACTATTTAAATAACATCGTAGAAGAGTGACCGAGATAGAAATGTTAGGGAGAAGAGGAAGCAATTGTTTCATAGATTATTTCTATAATTCTTTGAGAGTGAGAGGGGAGCAAAAGAGAGAAAAATGAAATACCCTGCAAAATAAAAGAAAATAAAAATAATTATTTGCATGCATTGGACAACAATTTACTATTAAAGGTGTGTTTAATAAAAAGAAAACAAAACAAAAGGAAAATAATAGAATATAAACAAGCAATGCACTTGAAAGAGTGTTTGGGTGAAGGATTGTGGGGGAGCGCAGCAGAGGTCTGAGGGAAGATGGTCACTAATTGTTCATAATAATGATTTCTTTCTTGATTAGGCAGGCACAAAGCCAATTTTGTAAAAAGAGAAACATTATTGTCAAATGATTCAGACTTCAGTATATTACTGGTATCAATTCTATTGACACTGGAAATATTTAATGGCATCATTTGACATCAGAACTAACAGATAACAAATGAATTACCAGAAAACAGGTATTTACCATTTGATAAGATTAAAAATTTGTATATCTATGAGTTGTGCTTTTCTTGAGATCCTAAAGGATGATTGTAGACTTGACAGGAGTAATTATACCAATAACATATCATGTGTTACTTAATAGCAGGCCTAGCTGGAACTCTTCAAGTCTGTCATTAAAGAACAATCTCAGACATCACACTAATCAAAGAAAATCCTCCTATTCAATGTGTCCACAACTGTTCCAGTTTATAATATATGTAGTAAACAATTCTGTTTCCATGTTTACTTGAATTCCAATCAGTGTCAATAAGAACATTTGCCAGCAATACCCTTCGAAACAATTTCATTGACTTGATCTACACGACAAAAGTGAAAATATTTATGCCTGAGAAAGAAACCATTATTCGTCGTCTAATTACCATGGTGACTGAACACCAGCGTGCTACTTTTATTCACCAGTTTTAGTTTTCATTAGTATCATCTTTCAGTGATCAGATGGTGTGTGGAGTTAGATGGACATGAGTCTATTGGTAAAAGTATTCCATGATGCAGCTAATACCAAGATGTCAAGTATGTGGTTATATATATATATATTTATATATATATATATTTACACATACACAAACACACACACACACACATATATATATATATATACGTATACACACACACATATATATATATATACACACACGCGCACACTCATGTACATATGTTGTATGAAAGAGAAAAAAAAGGTGGTGGAACTCATGCATGATGTATGAAAAGGGTTGGAACCACTCAAACTCTTCAATATCTTTAACTTATCAAAGTGATGTCAGCATGTCATCAGAATATTAATTTTGCTATGAAAGTCTAGGATCAGGGATAATGATAACAAAATGGCTACTTAACAGTGATTTGATTTCAAGATGCTTTACATTTACTGATTCTAGTAAAACACCAGAAATGATCCAATCAGACATGTGTAGCTACTTCTAAAACAGTGTTTAACCCTTTAGCGTTCAGATTACTCTGTCAAATGTAATGCTTATTTATTCACGTTGTTTTCAATTAATCATGCATTATCTCATAGCTTCAGGATTTCTATGATGTGATTGTTTATTTTCAGAATGACTTGGTAGGGTAGCTAGCTGTAAGAGGCCGAATATACAGCCAGTTTGAACATAAAACTGGTAGAATATCAGGCCTGGATATGGCCAATTGAAATGCTAAAGGGTTAATGGTGTCTAGACATTCATTCATACACACGTGTGTATGTGTGTAGATGAGAATATTTGCATCATGTATATGTTAATGTATAAATGCATGTGTGTACATGACTGTCTTTGGTTCCTCATTCTTCTCACTCTCCTAAGGACGTCAGTGAGGAGTTGCACATGGTGATTGTCATTTTAGGGTTGTGTAGCTGTTTTAGGTCTCCACTGACTTGCTGTTTCTGATGTTATGTGAGATTTACAGAACTGGTGCAGCAACAAGTTTTCAATATTCTAAGTTTCTGTTTCATCATTGAGAAAGGCATAACCATTATTTACTGCAGTATATCTGAGATATCATGGCTGATTATGAAATTGTTGCTGTTTGCAGAGATTAGGATCAGAAATAGATAAGAAGAATATTAACTTTTGTCAAGACAAATAGTTTATGCTAGCCTCACTGGCAAAGAGAGAAAAAAAAAAATCAGAATAACCTACCATTACCGAAAATTAGAACTCATGGCTCTATCTAAATGACAAGTAAAATGAAGGATGTTATGCGTAATCTAGAAGTATGATGCAGACATAGAACACAAAAGATCCTGTAACATATTGGTCTTGTGATGAAGTAGAATAGGGAAGGATTAAAAACTAACTGAATCTTCTATTGAATAACTGATAATACATAAAGACATAAGTTTTGAATATAAAATGAATTGATTAAAAATTCCATTTTCTTCCAGACCATCTCCCAAATCAGATCATATAACTATATTAAATATATCCTATTTTTTAATACTAAATAGCAGCACTAGAAAAATCTGTGTGGTGCCCTAAACACGTATTATTTAATGGTTAATCTGGCCCTAAGCAGATGGGTTTGTATGTTTTGTTTTTAATACTAAATATGAGTGTATATAGTTTTTTCTTTCAGACATGTAGACTTGATTATGTGTGTATGAGAGAGAGAGAGAGAGAGAGAGAGAAAGAGAGAGAGAGAGAGAGAGAAAGAGAGAGAGAGAGAGAGCATACTGTTTGTTGATGGTGGCAGGTAATGTTAAGTAAGATCATCGTTAGCCAATGGAACTAAATAACTCAGGGTTTATAAGAGAGTTCTTAGAATAGCTTTGGTGTTAAATGAAGTAGAACCAAACTGAAGCCATTCATCTTAATCAAGTTTGGTGCTGTAGCTCATTTCAAATCTTACAGTTCAAATCCTAGCAGAGGTTAACTCCTTTAATTCTACTTTTCTACGGAAGGATAAAACTAAATACTTCTATTGGAAAAGACTGATGCACAAACCTCTAATCTTTTAATTCTAAAGAAATAGCCAAGTGTTAGAGTGGTAAGAAGTTTCCACAAATATATCTCAAACTAGGCAGATTTTATTGATTGTATACTTGTCAGAAAGAGATGTAATCTCTAATTAGAAGTGATATGGACTTTATTTTGCTTTAAAGGGGTACCTTTAGATTTACATAATTAAGGGAATAACAATACAATCTCCTGACAGCTTATAAAACTCTTAAGAAAGAAGCACATAAGAAAGTTTGTGTATGCATATGTTTATATACATAGAGAAACACATGGAATGTATCTATATTGGTTGCTTTAAGTGATGCTTGTAGTAGAAGTGTGACTGGATGTATAGGAAAGTGTATAAATAACTTCACACTGATAAGTAGAGTTTGTGACATGGTCAACTAATTTACATACTTCAGTGTCTGCATAGTTCACTTTGCACTTAATGCATTTGACTTTATCATTCATTTGCTGGTTTGTATATGATGTGAGTGTGTATATTTAAATGGTATTTAGTAGTTAATATGTAAAAATATGATTGCAGAAATGTAATATGTTTTGACAGGAATTTCTCTTGTTAACTGGGCAAATGAGCCCCCTTCCTCTACACACACATGTAAAAGAGAGAGTGAAAGAGAGATACAAACTCTTATATAAACACACACAAAAACAAAACTTGGCTTTGTATATTTTATGACACTGCTAAATTTAGAATGTAATGGAGAGAGAATATGAATGACACAAAATAATTTGTTTATATTTTAATTCCCTGTTTTGCAGGATTAAAAAAAAATTGTTTTTGACAATTAGATTATGGTTCTATAAAATCTGCCAGTTCTCAGTAAAAGTAGATAGATATAAATATTCAGAGGAGTAAATTTATG
Source organism: Octopus rubescens (assembly GCA_027564515.1). Classification (NCBI taxonomy): domain Eukaryota; kingdom Metazoa; phylum Mollusca; class Cephalopoda; order Octopoda; family Octopodidae; genus Octopus; species Octopus rubescens. Next base: position 305,509 of record JAOPUL010007422.1, read on the forward strand.
AGAGATTTTAGTTGAAACAAATGATTGTCTTTTCTACTTTTTGGCTATGAACTTTTATTTCCTTATGTTTCAAGGCTAATGACAACGTAAAACCCATTTTCGTTTTTAATTAATATTTATAATTTTACTTATAAAATTGTGTTAGCTGTGTCTCTAAGAGGAAAAAAATGCTTTTTGTCATTTCTAGACTTCCCTGTCTTTGAAAGATATTTAATGTATTGTTTTAATTAATCAGAGTCTATATTTTGCTTATATTCTAAAATACCATCATTCTACTTTATTTAAAAATAAAAATATATTGAAAAGCTCAAGAAAATTTAAAGGTGTTTCTGTAATGAATATGTCTGTGTATAGGGATGGCTGTATGTCTGAGTCGTAATAGTTCTGTTGTAGGTAATGTGTTGGTTACCATAACAATGTTCATGTAAAATGGTAGTAATGTGTGAGTTTGTTGGTTGGGCAAGGAGCAGAAAATAGGCATCTGAAAATATTCAGGAAACGAACTAAAATGAAGGACAACACGACAAATAGTCAAATATTCTAATCATAAAAGGATCAGAGGAAGAATTCTTGACTATTTGAGAAAAGAAAGAAAAAAAACTCAAAGAAAAAAGAAAAGAAACAAAAATACAGTTAAAAACCTTTAAAACTAACATTGGGTTGTAAAGGGTGAGGGCCATAGGGAGGATGAGGACAAAGATTTAATTTCTAGATCATTAAGCCAATTTTTCTTTTATCTTTTTTTTTTTAACTTTATAATTTGAAAGAAGACTTTTTTAAAAAACTAGTTTCTTAACAATTTAGTAATAAGTTTTTTTGATTGAGTGGTGTAGCCATTAGGACACATTTTGGTCTACACAACAAGTGTTTATAGAACATCAGGTGTGCTTTGATAGCTGTCTGCTACAGTGTAATAGTTTTTGCAGCTACATGCAGTGAAATTACCCTTTCAATCTCTGCTTGCACAGCCATATGTGTTGAGATCAGCCGGTGGCGTTAGTCTCATGCTCCGAATTTCGCCTCAGTTTTTGCTTTGCCTTTTTCTCTTTTTGTGAATCTCTTTCAGGCTCTTTCTTTGTTTTTTTTAAAAATTTTATTTTGTTTTCTTGATAGTCAACTCATCCATACATGAAGGAGGAACAGCATCGAGAAGAATCCCCAGAGCGTAGTGTTGGTAGCAGCGAATGCCGTCTTTGTCAAGATGGTAGAATGTCGCACACTCCTGTCTAGAGAAATCTTCATCCAGTCTCCCAAACAGAAAGAAATCTTCAACCAATCTCCCATGCTTAAGATGGCCAGGCATGTCTACTCTTATGGCACAACAACATTGAGGAAAGAGAGGGTGAGAGAGAAAGTGAGAGACAGAGAGAGAAAGTGAGAGAGAGAGAGAGAGAGAGAGAGAGAGAGAAAGAAAGAAAGGAAGTGTTGGGTATGTATGTGTTAGTGATCGTCTAATTTTCCATAGTGCTCAATGAGAAATGTCATGTGTATGTATGAAAAGTGCACATATGTAACTATGAATGTAGGTGTACAAGTGTGTATGTGTGCATGTGTATCTGTGTATTATGTACAGTCTGACAGCTTCTGCCATGAAGAGTACTTAGCTGAACATCCCCAGCCAATCTACAGCTAAAACACATACAACCATTCATACTCTGTCGGCTATTCAAAGTTAACTAAGCTTAATGTTTAGGAAGAGCTCATTCAAATGTAACAATTTGTTTATATTTTTAATGAAGCTTCTGGTATCCTGTTTTATGTCAAAAGGATTTCTGAAATAAGCATTTTGCATTCAGTATGACCACTTCTTGTCAACATATTTATCTCAAAATGAATGGCAATCAAGAAAAGTGACAGAAGATTTCAAGTTTTATTGGCTTCCAAATCTCATGAAAAGTGTTTAGTAATTGTTTGGATTAAGTTGATATGTAATTGGTGATGGTTAACAAAGAATGACTAAACCTAACTTAGATTCTAATTTTGTAATGGTGTAGAGGGTTTGGTAGAGATTATTAATATTATTATTTTTTTAATATTAAAGAATATCAAGGTAATTTACAATATATAGAAATCATCATTTTGCAGAAAAAATAAATAATTTTCTCTTGTTAAATAAACTTTGTAATAAAATTTGTTTAACGGATAAATTCTAGAGGAGCCTAAAAACCATTTTCTTTTATGGAACCTGAATCTTGAAAGATTTCAGAAAATGGTAGGTTTCAATAATAATATTTCTGCAGTGACTTAGCAATAAAACCAGTGGCAACAGAATGTGCCAAAGGTGAATTCAGTTTTGTGTAGAAATTAGCTGATGGAATTTTTTATCAGTTCAGCCACAACAAACCAGAAGAAAATTCTACAAATTTTCACCAGACATTTTTTTTACATCAAAGCAACAACAACACTATTGCAGGAAACTAATGTGACTATAACGGTCAGACAAGTTCTTAGACAACAATCTAGCATTGTGCATTATACCATACACAAAGTTCTAGTTGGCTGCTACTTCCACAACTAAAGAATTTTAAATAGGTTTTGGTTTTTTTTCACAGACTGACAATTTTAGTAACATTTAGATAAATGTAATTGAGCATGACAATATTGAGCAGAGGATATAGTTAAATGGAATATTTTAAAATAAAAGAGTTACAAGTGATGCTGTTGTGTTCTATCAATCTATTTTCATTCTCTAACTGTTCAGAATTTTTTAACTGACTTAGAAAAATAAGCAAAATCCTAAAGGATCTGGCATTTTTCAGTAAAGTGTTCACATCTTTTAGTGAAGTGACTCAAAGTTTACCTGGATTTCAATAGCAAAGAATTCTTTGCTAGTTTTTGTAAGTATAAAACATTTTTTCTTTTTTATCCGAAAGCATTCATGTTTGAAAAAATAAGGTAAATATTATAGATTTAACACAACCATGTTATATTTTTCATTTAATTCTAAAGCTACATTAAACTTAAAAGAGACACACATCTGTATTTGTATGCATGCATATAAGCATGAGCATGTGTGTGTGTGTGTGTGTGTGTGTGTGTGTGTGTGTGTGTGTGTGTGTGTGTGTGTGTGTGTGTGAGACAATTAGTTCAGCAAGCTGACATTTCTTACAAATTCTACTGATGGCTGCTTTCACCATAAGAATGTACTGAGTGTTAATAATTTGAACTAAGAACATTGATAAAATTGTATATTTTGTATGTGTGTTTATATAAACCATAGAGAAGATGGTCTCCAACTACTGTTTATATGCAAATCATCTGCAACTAAAAGTTACTGACCATTGTTAGTAACATCAGTTATATTGCTATTAAAATTTAGAGGATCAAAACAAACATTGCTAGGAAGACTACGGTTATTAATGTAAGTTGTTTTAGTTTTATAGAGAATAATTTTAACTTGAAACTAGTTAAGTTAAATACCTTGGTGATATTGTGTCAAACGGTCAGAGTTATTGAAGAGTGAGTTTCATAACATGCAGTCGTAGCATTACCATGAAATGAAGGATATTTTATTTGAATGATGCATGTGTATGTCTGCTGTATGTGATTGATGTCTTGCACGTGCTTGTGTATCTGTCTGTGTGAAGGGAAGGGCTGTTTAGGGAGGAGGGGCAGTAGGAGTAGGTCATGCCTTCCACTACTCAACAACATTTAGTTTCCTGTCGGGGTCTCTAGACTAGTGCATTGAACTATGGTCCTACACAATCACACAAATTACACACACATCTGAGCAGCAGACCTGAAGATTTCGGAAGGACTTTTCGGCATCCCATCAGTTCTGAATTCAAGAAAAGGGAAAGCTAATCAAATATTTCATTTGAATATAAAGGAATTGAGAAAAATAATTGCAAAAAAATTTAACATGAGAAACAATGAGATAAACTATTTAAAGTATGAAACATGAATCCATATCAACACAAACAAATTCTTTTTGTTTAAATAAATCTTTTACTTGTTAAAATAATTATTTAAAATTGAAACATGAAAAACAATTGTTGGACAATCAAGCTACTGAATGGACAATACAAGTAATTTTTCTTGTCCTTTCAAACTATAGATATTTCCTTTTACTAGTTAGGCCATTTCAATGTCATTATATTTTTTCTTTAGTTAAAAAAACAAAAAAAATTGCTAGTATCTATTTTATTGAAACGATTAGAGCGAAAAGGTTCTTATATTTTCTGTCAGTTAACTCTTTAGCATTCACATTATTCTGTCAAAAGTAATGCTTATTTATTTACATTGTTTTGAATTAATCATGCATTAATTTGTAGCTTTGAGATTTTGATGAGCTAACTTAATTTTTAGAATGATATTGTAGGGTTGGTGTGAGAGGCCAGGTCTGACCAGTTTTAGCATAAAACAGGTAGAATATTTTAGCTGGATATGGCTGGTTTAAATGCTAAAAGTCAGTTCGATTTCTGAAGAAAAAGTTAGTGGGATTTATCTAAGATAATTTTTGAGAGATGAATGATTAATTCAATGTTGAGAGCAGAATTTGAATCCTGCACCATCTACTTGAAGACTTCTGCTTGTTACAATTGTCCACTATGAAAGTTTAATCTGAGTTCTTGCTGTTTATTTGATATCTTACTGATCATTTTCAAAATAAAGGTGCTTTGAAGAAACATGGCTTGAAGGAACATCTAAATAAAAAGTTCCATGCTCTACTTGAAAAAACTCACTCATCCCCTTGAGACATTCTGGGGAAATTTGTGATGTATTAGAATATAAGCAAAGCATCTTTAATAAGATGAATATAGTATAAACAATGATTAACATTAAGTGTTGTAATATGACTGAGGAGTGAATATCACTTACCACTAAAACAACACTATATAGCAGGAAAACTAATATAATTGACAGTCAGCACCTTTGTTGCTCATCAACAATATGAAATTTTAAGTGAAGTCCAATTCTTTCACCTCATTCTCATTACCTAACCTTCAATATGCTAAATTCAAAATTTTACATTTCTAACATAAACACTGTAGCTTGGTTGTAGCAATTCAATTGTCCATATTTCAAACTTCACACAAAATAGTCAACAAATCTTTTAAATTATTTTTGCACAAAATATTCAAGAGAAAAATAAACACAATGAATGAATATATATATATGAAACAATACCTCCATTTGAAGTTAAAAATCATTGAAAACTTTGAATGTTTTATTATTTCTATATTTTTTTTCTTTTCTATGGTATAAGACACATGTACAATAAAGTCACATTCAACAACAAAAAAATACAAAAAGTGACCATTTATAAGGGAAGTTAGTATTGCTTGATGGTGAAGATTACTAGAAATTTGGACCAATCTGGCAAATAAGGAAACAAAGCAAACATTAAAACTGAGATTTTTATCAACAAAATTCCTAACAGAGATTTTTTTATGGATAAGCAAGTTTATTCCACCCACTACAGATGGTGCATTAGAATTCATTTTTGCTGTAACCCTTTGCCTCTCCAAAGCATTTTCATAAGTTTATTTTAAACATCCATACTTGTTTTCAGACTTTTAGTTAGCCCTTGTTTCATACATTCTGAGTATTAAAAAGCTTTACTTTCATAGGTCCCAAGTTAACCCTGGTGGCTGAAAAAAATATTGGGAATGTATATCATATATGATGCATGAATGCTAGGGAAATATGTCCTGTGTATCACATACGATACACAGGACAGGCAAATGATTAAGTGTAAATTGTTTAATTTTTTTTCTTAAAAAATATTAAATGCATCAATTATTTTCAAATTCTCAGTAGTTATTCACTATTAATGATAGTATGGGTTAGATTGTTCTAGAAAATAAAACATATGGCTGAAATTTTAAATGAGAATTTTATGAAAGATGTTATTACCTTTTTGAAAGCTAGTTTCCAGTTTCATCCTAAGTAAAGCAGAGTGAGTACTTGTAATCCAGTTAACATATATTACTTTAATATGTCTTTTACTGAAAGTACTTTCACATATTGACTTTAGTACAATCTTACATAATGAGCTGAATTCTTGTTAATAAGGAAATAAAAGCCTTCTGAAAAGTAATACAGGTATGATTGATCTCATATTCCCTTCATATAATGAGTCGGATGTTTACATGAAGACTAGCTGTTTATGATATCCTTAAATATCTACAAGAAGGTTCCCTTCTAAACAGTTTATTCTTTGTTATTGCCATATACCAACATAAATAGAACATTCTCTCTCTCACACACACACATACATGTATATAAATATATATATATATACAAAAAACAAACAAAAAAACATGAATTGTGCAAATAATACAAATAATAAATAGAAACACTAACTACAATTAACCAAACTTACCTTGAAAAAGACCTTTCAATTTTGGCTCGCCGCTTACTTTCTTCTAGAGTTTGGTATTCTGTTTTGCCACTAGAAGAGAACCAGGAAACAATATAGGAACACACCAAAAATAAAAATCATGAAAGCAACGGGAAAAAAACAGTGTATCACCTCACAAAGATAAAAGGTTCGAGCTTTTATTCTGTTTTTGCCAAACACATACACACACATTATGCTCAAGTAAATTTTGTGAGAAATTACATAGTTCTAATAACTGTTAGCTGACTCAGGTAACAAAAGTCTGAAGGTAATCATAATTCCTTTTCACTTTTGTTACTTGGGTAAAATTGGAAGTATGTTTTGATTAGGAAACAGCCGTAACTTTCAACTTGCTCCTGTCCTATAACAAAAGAAATGGAGAATAGCCAAAAGCCAGATTGTTTAAACTTCTAAATAACTAAAGACATAACCAAATCTCAAAGCTGGAGTTTGCAAATGAAGCAACAAATTATTGTTTGCATGGAAAAACGGACGTTAAAGGATGATGATGATAGAAATAAAATTTATACAGTTAGATTAAAAAAACTTGTCCAAGAGCTTAACACAATATCCACATCAAAATATAAACACAAAGCAGGGATTCAGTACAATATCCCTTTGGTCAATAGGTTTCTAAACAATTTAACTAAGGAGAAGTAAGTCATTTTCTAGCAGACACTTGTTACATTTTAGAATGCAATGTTTGTACCAATATACAAACTTATGATGAACATTTGCATCTTATACATACTATCACTATAATTGTCCTTAATACATTATTGTATAGATATGAAGGTTTATACAAGAAGAATCTGTTGTCTAGAGACTCACAACAGTCATGAGCCTGGAATATTTTACAAGTTACCAATAACATGTTATGGACAAAAGGAAAATATGTAGCTAATAATAATAATAATAATAATAATTCATCTCTCGGTTCTCCAAGATGTCTGATAACTAGGTCATTCTGATTTGGAAGTTGATTTTGTGGTTAAAATCCTGAAATCGGTTTGAAACACAATGGCACAAATCAAAGATACAGCTGAGTATGAAAACAACTTCTTGACACTTGCAGGAGTGAGGGAAGGAGGGAGGGGGAGAGAAGTATGTAAATGTGGAAATATACTCAACTGATATCCTTAAATGTTAAGTATCACATGATTTCACAAAGAAGCATGAAAAAATGTATTTGAGTGCCACGTAACTGATGCTAGTGTAGAAGCAATTATTAAAATGTTGAATTACCTGTATCGAAATTTAGAACCTAATGAAAAAATTTTCTTAGATGGTGGGTTTGGCGCATGAAGACGGAAAAATGTGTGGTGTTCAACACAGGACTTCCACAGATTCTTGCAAGAGCGGTAACTGACCATATTGAAACCAATCAAATTTTCAACTGTATCATTCTGAAGCATAGAAAAACAAAGCATCTTTTTGAAACAGAAGGAATTTGAAAAAATTAAAATGGAAATTAGAAAAATTTAGATAAGTTGCACATTATTCTGGAAAAAAAAAAATAGATAAAAAACAATTGTACACACAAAAAAAGAGAAAAGAATATAAAATGAGAAAATTCACAGTAAAAAAAAATTACTATGAACTGTACCTGGCAAAAGTATTGAAATAAATGCAAGTTTCTGTGAATCTGTGCAGTTTTGTATAAAATGATTATATGTACAAAAGTAAATTAGCATTAAGAATTTCTGAGTGAGGGCTTAAGATTCCTGATTAAGGCTTAAAACAGATATTGAGGGAGATTTTGGTTGTCTGATCAACTTTTTTACCTGTATTACCTGTTCCTGAATTATTGTGTGAGTGGTTGAATATTCCATAGACGCATGGACCCTTAATGGAATTCTCAGGCAGTATCAGTGTGACAAGGCTGTAACTTTTAAATTGCAGCTACAGTCCATCTGATAGGTTTTAGTACCATTTCCATTTCCCAAAATTCACTAACAAGGTATGGGTTGGCCTGAGGTGACACAAAATAACATTTACTCAAGATGCCATGCAGTGAGGTTGAAACCAGGATACTGAGGGTGTAAAGTGAACTTAATCATTCAGTTATACTGCACCTACTAAGACAGATTTAAAGAATACTGGAAACTGTTTGTCACAGTTTCCAGTTTCCACAGTGACAAAACACTTGTAAAATATAAGTTACATACAATATACATAGACTTGGGTACTACGTTTAGAGTTTTGGTCAATCTTAACCTGATTTTATGGATTTCTCTTTGCCAAAGCACTATTTTTATGGGATATAAAGTAACATAAACAACAACACTGGTTTTTACAGTAGGATCAAATCCTTTAGAACATGGTCAAACATACAGTCATGCCTTTTCCTATTAATATATATTTATACAAACAACTTTATATAACTTGATCAAAACATTGACAAGTCAAGACATTTATGGTCACAACTAAAGCAGAAAATATCACTTACCACTTCTCGACGTAACTGGATGAAAAACTGTTTTCGTTTAAAGGATATCTTCACTATTTTTGCCCTATAGGAAAATAGACAAAATTAAATTTTATTCAACAATATGCAAACTAAGCAAAATTTACTTATGAACCTGTAGCACATAAAATGGAGAATTTCATAATTTAAGCTGTAGAATACAAAAAAAAAAAAATAATCTCATGATTATCACTAATATCATATCACTTCATTTTCATTGCAAGAAATGTGGAACACACAGGACTTGTTTTCAAAGATAGAGTTTATTGCCACACTATTCTAAATTCAAATTTGGCAACAGATTAGCTATGCAATTCATTTATTGAGATGTTTGCTTTGTGGTTAATTCATTCTAACTATGTTCTATAAATGTCAAAGTTAGAAATCACTAACATTATTATTATTATTATTATCATCATCATTAATAAGGTGGCAAGCTGGCAGAATCATTAGCATGCTTAGCAGCATTTAGTTCATCTCTACATTCTGAGTTCAAATTCCACCGGGGTCGACTTTGCCTTTCACCCTTTCGGGGTCGATAAAATAAGTACCAGTTGAGTACTGGGGTCGATTGAATCGACTATTCTCATCCCCGAAAATTTCAGGCCTTTATGCCCAGTATAGAAAGGATTATTATTATCATCATTATTATAGCAGTTGTCATAGCAGAAAGTTGTCAGGTTGAAGCAAATAGGGTCCAAAATGTAGTTTCAATTTCTAGTTTACAATATTTAATACATGTAAACTTATCAAACTAACTTGCTTATGTTTATACAAGTAGAATCTTTTATTTAATATATTATTATTGTTGTTGTTATAAAATCAACTTTGGTAGGATTTAAACCTTTACATTCAGAGTTCAAATCCTGCTGAAGTCAACTTCACTTTTCATTCTCCTGAGGTTAATAAAATACATCTGTCAAGTACTGGGTTGAGAGAATTGACTGCTCCTACAATGTTTCTGGGCCTGCGCCTATCTAAAAGATCATCATCATTATTATTATTATTATTACTACTACTACCTAAGGTGTCATGTTGGACAAAATGTCTAGTGACATTTCTTTTGTCTTTATGTTCTGAACACAAATTCCACTGAGGTCGACTTTGCCTTTCATCATTTCGGAGTTGATAAAATAAGTACCAGTCCAGTAGTGGGGTTGATATAACTGACTTTCCCCTCCCCTCAAAAACTGTGGGCCCTGGGCCAAAATTTGAAACAATAATTCTGCCGAGATTGACTTTGTCTTTCATCCTTTCAGTGTTGATGAAATACCGGTCAAGTATTGAGCTCAATGTAATCAACTAGCTTCCTCCTGCAAAATTTCAGGCCTTGTGCCTATAGAAGAAAGGATTATTAGTGTAATCATCATCACCACCATTGTAATTTCCATAGCAAAGCAGTGCCAGGTATTGTTGAGTCTCAGTTTAAATGCCTTTAAGCAAGAAGTTTGAATCCTCTATGAGTTCAATTCCAAGCCTCAAGGGTTCACTTTGGGTCTTAACTCTAATGGGAGCAAGAAAATAAGTATTAGTAGTATAATGGATCAATTGCCTGCCAAATTATTATTATTATTATTAAGGTGGCGAGCTGGCAGAATCGTTATCACGCCGGCAGAAATGCTTAGCGGCAATTTTTCTGACGGTGTCGACTTTGCCTTTCATCCTTCCGGGGTCGATGTAATCGACTACTCCCCTTCCCCAAAATTTCAGGCCTTCGTGCCCAGTATAGAAAGGATTATTATTATTATCATCATCATCCTCATCATCATCATCGTCATCACCATCAATAGCATATTTGTTCATTCTTAATATGTTCTGGCTGGTTCGAACGTGAATATCTGATCGCTGTTGTTTTCGTCAACTGAGTATATCTCTTTTTAGACAATGTGAGTCCATAACACGCGCGATTCACTGGTGTAGAGGGTCTTTGAGGCATCACAATATTTTTACCATATTGTATAACTCTTCAATCAAGTCAAATTATTTGCTGAGACATGCTGATATCTGTCAAACAGATATTAATTCATGTAGTGCACACAAAACAGCGAGAATGCGAGCAATAACGCATCTATGCATTCCTAATACATTCTGGCATATAGTCGTGTTCTAATCTATCAGAACAAAGTCAGAAGGCACACCCACGGACACACACGCACACATATATTTACATATATTTATATTCGACATCTACTTTAGAGAATAAAAGTTTAGAGAATAATTAACGAATAAGAAACGTGTAATACATATTTTATAGTTAAGAAGATGAATGAATAGTGTGGGCTCACATCGCTTAATGCCCGCCTTCTTAAATAAATAAACATAAAAAGATAACAACAAAATATACAAATGTTATAGAATGAATGGAGACACTTTAGGAAGAGAAAACATGAAAAAGGTTTATACAAACAAAACCTAAGGGACTTCCACACCGCTGAAATATGCGTTGTAAATATAATGTGTGTATGCCTGTAAATATCGGAAACATCATCGGCTAATTAAGTAATAGTCATTACGTTCTTCACTGTGTGAAGTTAATGGCAATAGCAGTTCGAGAAATTAAGATAACCACCTTAAATTCATGCTGGAAGGTTATGTTTGCCTAGTTTGTTTAATTCCGCAACGGGTATTCTATTCTTCTTGGTGTGAAGATAATTGTAATTGCATTCTGTTACAATTCAGAAAACCCACCTTACATGTGTCTTGAGAGGGTATTTTGCCGTGTTCAATACTGAGTTGTAGGGATACTGAAGCGAGAAAAAGTGTAAATACAGACAATTGTTATCATTCATCAGCAGAAGTGGAGACTCAGATAATTTCGTTATTTAAGGAATTGAAGTATCTTTGAGAATGATTTTAATATGGAACGCATGTAATGTACTGTATTGCGATAAACATAAAACATTTCAAAACATTGACAAAATGTAAACACCAACAGTTCTTGTGAACTCTCAAAAACCCATTACCTAAAATCCGGTATGGCAAGTAAACATATCTTATTTTCAGAGGTTTAAACACTGGCATTAAATCTGAGATTTAACCTTCACATTCTCAAAACAACGGGTTAAATATCCTATAAGTATCCAAATAAAACCCAAAACAACTAAACCGAGTTTCACATCTGCTAACCAACAACCTAACCACATTCTTTGTGAACCCCTATGATCTGAGGATGGCATATCTAAATATATATACCTGATTACAAAGTTCTAGATGCATGAATAAATCCTAACCAATACCACATCCCTAAACGTAGTCAATAAAAAAATCTCCATGACACCTTGTCATCACAATCTACTAGTCAACTTAACTATCATTCAACAGAAATCAACTTACTCTACCAAATGTATTGAGCAATCCTTCAAATTAATGTAAAATTGTTTTTATTATAACATAAAAACAAACATTAATATATCTGTATGTATGTATACACACACACACACGCACACACACACACACGCACACACACACACACACACACACACACACACACACACACACACACA